>CM039683.1:58382500-58400000 GCA_022530915.1 Paspalum notatum | reverse complement strand
GAAATTATAGAAGATCCCCTTTAAGATCAAACAATTCCATCGAATTGAGTATGACTGTATGTGTGATAGCATCTACTATACCTGGAATATCAATGAATCCCATTCTTGCAATTGCTCAGGATACCCTCTTTTAGCTGCTAGGTCTATTTCTTAGTTCAAGATCCCTCTTACTAACTAGAATAAAAGAATTAGTAGATCTGTTCCGCCCAAAATGGGAATGGGTGCTAGGGTTATGAACTTATAATCATGGAATCGACTCGATCATCAGATTATAAGTTCATTCCATACCGGACCAGACCGTGCACATTCTTATTATGAGAAGGGGTCATTCAAGCCTATGGAAATAGGATACTCTGTTTACATAGAAATCCCTACGTCCTTACATTCTATTTAGGATTAGGAATAGGTGTAATCAGACCTGCTTTTGACATATCTATCCTATCCTTATTTGGGTACCATATGCACCTCTTTGGGCTTCTATTGAATAGAGAAATTGTACATCTTTTTTATATCGATTTTGATACATATAAGGTGTCCTACGGATAATGCAAATCGAAGCTATTTGATGTCTGACTCAGGCCTATCGATCGATCAAAATACTCCAAGACTCCACCTTTGTCATATATTCCATATATAACATTCGATAGATATCATATTCATGGAACGATTCACTTTCAAGATGCCTTGATGGTGAAATGGTAGACACGCGAGACTCAAAATCTCGTGCTAAAGAGCGTGGAGGTTCAAGTCCTCTTCAAGGCATAATGTCACACCCGATTTTAGAAACAAAACCAGATGACACCGTATGTGTGCCCAGGATTAATTTTCCACACATACAGCCGACTTCATAAGTGAATATCAATAGACAGTGCATTATATAAGAGTATAAAAACTTACTTTTGACACAAATGTCAATATATATCAGAGTATAGCGGAACTTCTATCTCGTAGCGGAACTCCATCTTCACAGAAAGGTTGACTAGGGGCACATACGCCTAAACACCTGGTAGACTTCTGTATCCCCTCCGTCTTCATATCATCATCAACTTGTATAGAGAAGAACTATAGGTTTAGGATAGCAAGGGTGAGTATATGGCGCACTCAGCAAGTATTCCGTTTAGGATAAAAGTGGATTAGCTTTATAGTGGACAGGCATAGCGGTTGCTTTTAGTTGGTCAAGTTTGATTAGCATAACCCATCCTATAACTGAAATATTATAAGTAAATAAAATAATTGAGTATCAACCATTGTCGTAACTGCCACCATTACCATCATCACCACTGTCATCACCATTATCATCATGAGCCATTTTCTTTGAAAACTCTAATCTATGAGGGTCCAGGCCGCTTTTAACCATGAGCACGGCTGATATATCAGTTTTAAACACTCTCGAGAGGTTGTACATCTTTACCCACAAGCCATGATTCCCATATTCCAAGAGGTGGCCAAACCTCATATATTCACTATCCTTTGATGAATCGGCAGGGTTTCATTACGAGACCTTTACAAAGAATTCCTAGAGTCGTGGCATGCCCGTTACAGGTTACTCCAGTTAACTAAAGATATAGGAGTTCCGTTCCAAAGGGTGATTAACCACGATGGCAAAGGGCAAAGTCCCATATTCCCCAGACCCCTCATACGCCATGTTTCAGGGAAGCAGGCCAAAACTCTAGTTCATCTAATTAATCAGTCAAGGATGTCCCATTCCATCTCTTGTGGTTGCACTGTTTTCCTGGGTGGTCGCTCAGCGATCCGATCCTTAGGGCGAAGTACTTGAGCAAACCAACAAAACATGCTCAAGTCCCCATGTTGCAAAGTAACCAAGCTTTTATCATTATTGCATCATTATTTAATCAAAATTAGCAACATGAGTAATAATAAGTTGAGCGGTAGCAATTAATTTACAACATTACAGCCCTCCTAGGTTTATAGACATGTAAAGGAATATCAAGCTAGTCATCCTTAATAGGAGCATGCAAATTTAGGCTCTAGATCATGTGATTAAAGTAAATAGGACATAGGTCAAAGAATACTTGCCTTTATTCCTAAGTAT
The DNA here is from genome assembly GCA_022530915.1 of Paspalum notatum. Taxonomy (NCBI): domain Eukaryota; kingdom Viridiplantae; phylum Streptophyta; class Magnoliopsida; order Poales; family Poaceae; genus Paspalum; species Paspalum notatum. Next base: position 58,397,947 of record CM039683.1, on the reverse strand, counting down.
ATAACTGCTCGAAAAATCTTCAACTGTAGATCTTGAAAAGCTTGATCTTCACTCTCACGTATGATACTCGTTCTATACGTGACAACACAAGCAACATACAAGCAGACAAACATACATGCATAAGAAACAATACACCAATCAAAAGAAAGGTTTTGTAAAACATGTGCCAAAAAGAGAGGGAACGTCACTATGGTCACAAGAGCGCGAGAAACGTCGCAAACAGAGCTACGGTTGAAAAGATACGTCTAAGGGAAGATTTGCAGTATTGACCATCAAAGGAAGAACTATGGGCATCATTTTAAATGGATATTTTAGAGAAATAACCAACTTAGAATTAATTCAAATTATATTTGAGTTAAAAACCGTAGTTGAAACTAACCAGATTTTATTTATAAAGATTCATTATAGCATTAAAATAATTAATTTAAGAAAGAGTAGTTTTTTAAGATCACCTATTCGAACTTTTAGCACATAACGTGTTTGATCTAAACAAGTTATAATTAAAAACACATTGTAGTCGGCATTAATCAAATTAATATAATTGATTATGAAAAGCTGATGTATAAATCTATGCATATTTTAATTAGAAAGCAGTGGCATGATCATTAATCAAGTTAACATGCAAGTGTAATAAAACCAAGGTTTAAGCATGAAGGTCTTTTAAATTGGAAAGTTTTAGGGAAAGATTTGTCCAAATTAATAAGAGCTTTAAGAAAAACCGAGATTAAAACCCTAATTGCTTTTATTTACAAAAATAATAAGAATATCATTAATCCAATGGATGTTTAAAAATTAGAAACACACAATATGAGAAACATGAATACTAAAGCGTAGAATTTATTTCCTTGAATCTAACGCAACTTGAACGGACCAAAACGGATCTAAAACGTGAAAGATATGGACAAAACAAGATCAAAGGGCTATTTTGGAATAGATTTGAAACCCCAAGGGCTAAACCATGAAAGCCAAGGACCTAAACTTAACAGATCTGGAGCGCGGGTTAATTTCTAGAAAGCGCAAGGGCTCTTTTGCAAAACAGCCACGCTGACCGGTATTGACTCCCGGTCGTGTTCGTTGTGGACCGTCGGATCTTGATCGGACAGTTGATAACAGATCGGGACGGGGGAGAGAGATGGCGGCGGGCTCCGTCGGCGTCGGGCACTGGGCGCGGCGGAGCTTTGCCGGAGCGCCGTGATTCCGTGGTTCCGGTGGCCTAGCTCTAACGGGGAAGGGCGCGCGAGCAAGCAAGGGATGCGGCGAAGCGAGCGGAGCGGTCGCGATGGCAGCGCATCGGCCAGAGGCGGCTGGCGGGGAAAGGCAGAGGAGGAACGCCGGCGAGCAATTACCGGAGACTCGGGGCACGATTGAGAGCAAGGTCAAGCTAGTTAGGTTCCTCACCTTGAGGCGAAGCTATGGTTGCAGACGGCTTCGGCAGAGACGCAATGACGGCGTACGGCGACGTGAGGTGGCGGGCGGTGGCGCTCTCTGCGTGAACCAGTGGCGCGGTGAGCATAAACCGAAGAACGGAGACGAGATAGAAGCTAGGATTGAGCGTTTAGGCGTCCCACCTTGTAGTGAAGGTCGTGGGCTAGCTGTCGTCGACGGATACGGCTTGTAGACACGAATGCGGCAGCGTGAACTCGCGGCGGACGGCACGGCGAGCCTGGGCGCGAAGACGGCGGCTATGGCTAGGGTTTTGGGTGGGCACGGATGTCGGGGTCGTCTCCTTTTATAGGGGCGGCGCCCGCGGCTTGCGGAGGGGGCAAGGGAAGGTGGTGCGGGGGCGGAGTCCGGCTCAGCCGGGGCGGCGAGTCCGCCTCGAACTCTTGTCCTGAGCGCGCGCTTGAAAGGAAAGGGAAGAGGAGGGGGATGGCAGGTGGGCCCCACTTGTCAGCGACTGCGGAGTGGGAGGGGCGTTGCTGGGCTCTAGGCGGGCTGCTGCTGCTAGTTGGGCCATGGCAAAGGGAAAAGGGGAGGTGGGCTGCTTCTGCGCTTGGGCCAAAAGGGGAAAGAAAGAAGGGAGTGGAAAATAGACTTTTCTAAATTATTTGGAGAAGGGAAATTATTTTCAAGGGTTTAAATGAATTTGAATTCAAACCAAACAACTCCAAATCATTCAATCAAAATTATACACCGGCATGAATGCTCAAACATATTATTCCTAGGTTTTATTTTACTTGATTAATTAGAAAACAAATAATTAAACACGGTGTCAAGCATAAAAGCATAAATACTAGTGAATTAAATTATTTTAGCACGAAATTTTCAGATACCGAAAATCAGGGTGTTATACATAATATGGAGTGAGCATTCCCCACAGAAGTATTCCAGAAATCTGCGCCTGGCGCTCTCCTCTATCTTCTGAGGTCCTTAACCATCTCCCTGAGAAAAGTAGACAGTAAAAGCCAAAATAGACTAAATATAGCCTGAACGACCCTAAAAACCCCTCGAAGGAGATAATAAAGAACCTAAAGCAGACGGTATCCTATTGCAGGGGTGGTCTTAAGAATCCAAAAGAGGTTGCTCAGAAGAGATAGATGTATCCCAACCTCTATTGCTCTCACGTAAAGCCTTTTTTTTTTGCGCGACAGGAAAAAGTGACTACGAATTCCCCTTTTTGTTTGCGAATCCCTGTTTGTATCCTTTGAGCGCATGCCCATAAGTAGCGATCAAGGAAATCGATCAAACGATCCCAAAACCGTGAAAAAGAAACTTCCCAGATCCAGGGAAGCTTATCATAAAGGGCTTCAACAAGGGGTTTTATTTGTTCTTTGAGCAAAAAGATAAAGATCGGATAGATTCAAACCACAATTGCAAAGGTCATAACTACTATGCCAGCCCAAATCATGATCTTCACCAACTTGGATTTGGTTCTCTCGCGAAAATTGCGAGTTGCAGAGATGAGAACCATGAAAAGCAAGATCCCGAATAAGAAAACACAAACCAAGGAAACCACACGAGTGAAGACTAGTAGAGTCTCATCTTTTGTCATTCTTTGCTCCTTTTTCACTCAATGATTCATTCGAATTTCCCAACCAAAAATTCTATATGTCTATTGTATGATATTTCTATATATATAGAATATGATATCTAATATGACACCCGATTTGTCAAAGGGATTGGATTGGTGACTTACCCATTTAGTGACTTTGGCACTGGACGTTCCAAAAATGGGTACTATCGGATCGGGTGAATTAGAGAATAGACAGGGGTCTGTTGGCATTTCAGCTTCTCTTCTCCTTTCAGGGCCTATCCGAAAGAGAATCCAGGACCTCTTGGTCCTGAATATCAGAATAGGACGAATGAACCGTGTAGGACCTAGACATGCGACTGGAGGGGGTGAATAGGAGCACTTGAAAACTCAAACTCAAACCCTCACCGCAGTGCAAAACGGAAACAACACCCACAATAAAGCTAGACACCGTCCACTGAGAGGATACGTATCTAGCTCACAACACATGCTTGGTACTGTCCACTGAACAGATACGTACTAAGCACCAAGCGGAAGTACACGCTCAAACGGCTATAAAAAAGAGCGCAAAAGGAACCAACTTCGGAAAACTGCAGATTTTAGACAGACAGAGCTGCAAAGAAAAATCTCAAAACACTAGATGCGAAGCTCCAAACCACCCAAAAATTACCACACCTTCACAAGGCAATAGGGAACAGCTCCAAAAACTTTCAGGTCAATTGGAGCAAGTTGTGATCACCGGACCGTCCAGTGATTGAGCACCAGACCGTCCGGTGTTCACGGTCTGACACTCCGAAAAGATCTCACTCAAAACTCAACCAAACCAACTCCAAAAATTATAAAATTTTTACTATAGGTTAAGAAGGGGCCAGGGAACAACTCCACAAATTGTTAACTCAATTGGACAAGAAATAAAAATCCTACACTCACTGGACCGTCCGGTGATATGCACACCGGACCGTCCGGTGCTCAGAAACAGACAGACTAACCTCCAAAGAAAAATACGAAAACCAGGTGAAAACACCTCCAAAAATTCTGAAATTTTTATGGGCGCTTTATGATTCACAGGACAAGAGCTCCACAAAATTTCAAGTCATTTGGAGCACGTTTGATCGTCAAACTAAACACCGGACGAAGCACCGGACGTTATAGACAGCAGAAAAACAGCCACTCGAAACTTGAGCTTCCAAAGCACAAACTTGACCAAATCTTCTCCAAACTTCACGAAAATTGGCACAGGCTATCCTAGCTCCATTCCAAAGCTATTCCCAAAAGATCTGTTGAAAAAGATCAAGGGATTAACGGGAATTTTAGATCTCGTGAAGAGGTGAATATTTGGAAAGCTCAAGAACAACTTGCTCGTGGCAATCCTTCGGGATTGAGATGTTCCAAGACATAATCTCCATGTCCTTGCAAGTCCAAAACACAAGGAAAGCAAAGGATCAAACCTTGGCCAAAGTAAACACCCAAAAAAAAAGCCAACGATTGAAGCCAAGAACCAAAGAGAATAAGGGGAGGAGAAGCACACAAAGTTGCTACACGAAACCACTTCGATTATGAGCCTCAAAAGAGGTCTTAGGTCAGATTACAACGAAGGATTTCATCCCAAGCAACCACCCTCACCTTCTCTCTTGATTTGGAGGCTAGATCTTACCCTAACCCTCCTAAACTTGGAGCTCAAAGCTTAAGGACGAAAATTACCCTAAGAAAATGAAAACCTAGCTGCAAAGACTAATTCTAATGGCCAGCTCTTAGGCTATTTATACACCGGTTCAGTTTTGGCATTTTTTAACATAGACCCCTAACACTAGAAACGCCCGGAGGGGCTAAAACTGAAAAGAACCCGAAATATCGGGGACGGATGACCACGAAGAAGACTTGATCTTCTTAGCTTCCACGCAATCTTCGGATGTCCTCCACGTGGCCAGTAGTCCAATCCGCCTTTGCACCCCCGGTTTTGAAGTCAGAAACCGGGAAACTTTAGGAAGTCTCCGTCTGGGCCGGACTTGGCCCATCTTCTCTATCTTGGCGAGTCGTGGCCCAACTCACCAAGCCTTGGGTAGCTTGGGTGGCGGTTTTGAGCCGACGCCACCAAAGCCTCCCTCGCACGCCTTCGCGCCATGTACTCGGGCTGGAGCACCACGGTGGCACCCGGCTTCTCCAGTCCATCGGAGTTGCCTCGCGGTCCATCAGAGGGCTTACACCACCGTTGCCTATCCGCCCCTCCGTGTACCGAGCTCCCATGGCTGACCGACGCCGAGCATTGCCTCCGGTCCATTGGAGGGCTTTTGCCTCAGTCCGTCGAGGTCTTCATCATCTACCTCCAGTCCATCGGAGGGCCTCCAGTCCATCGGAGGGCTTGATCTCGTTGACAATCGCTCATCACACCAGGAGAGCAATGAGGCCGGTCCATTGGCTCTCAATCTCCCCCTTGATGAGTGCATTGTCAACACCTTCAACCTGTAACCTGAAATAGAACAAAGACAAGAGAAAAGCGTAAAACCGAAAAAGAAAGAAAGAAAGAAAGAAGAAAATTGCTCAAAATGCCCAAGAACCAAATACAAGCAAAGAAACAAGGCACAATGAGACAACAAAAGAAAGCAAAGCATCGGCTCCTCAAGACAGAGGCAAAAGACTCAACGTACCGATGCAAAGAGCATGCTAAAAGCTCAACTCCCCTGAAACGTATCCTCACAAATGCAAAATGAGTACAAAACTCCCCCTCAACTAAATCTCTCCTGAGTTCTCCCCCTTGTCCATATTTTAAATTTCTTCCCCTTGGAGGAGGTACACTAATTTTTCCCCCTTGTTGACAATGGACACATCAAGGGTTTCTTGAACTCAAGTCCCCCTGAACTAGACAACTCCCCCTCAAAATATGCCATGAAATGCAAGGAGTGTAACTGAAAGAGCTCAGAAGGGATGGAAAGCTAGTAATCACAAGTTCTAGCATACAGAGCAAGTGAGGGCAAGGAAACATACAACAAGCTCAAATGAATCTATCTTACACATATCAAGAGTAAGCTTATTTTACAGGGTTAATGAAAAAAAAGCATCACCAACATGAAATAGCAGAAGTAGAGTCAACTAGGAGAGGGATCCTACCAAACCTACGGCCGAAATCACTAAAGGTGGCTTTCATCCATAAAAGCTGGGAGCAGTAACTAGCAGCACAACATATTCTGCTTCAGTGGTGGAAAGAGCTACACTAGCTTGCTTGCGGGAGGACCAAGAGACAAGAGAGGTTCCTAAGAGTTGGCATATGCCGGAGGTTGACTTGCTATCAATCCGGCAGCCAGCATGGTCAGCATCTGAGAACCCTCTACGAGAAAGAGAAGAACCCGAGGAATACCAAAGACCAAGCTCAGGAGTGAATTTCAGATACCTGAAAATGCACTTCACCGCTTGATGGTGAGAAGTACTAGGAGAAGCCTGGTAGCGCGCACAAAGACAGACCGCGAACTAAATGTCCGGCCTGGTCGCCGTCAGGTACAGAAGTGAGCCGATCCCTCGAAATTCCTTCTGGTCCACCGCCTCCCCATCTTCATCAGCATCAAGCGCCGTGTTTGTACTCATAGGAGTTGTCATGGGTTTACAGTCCCCCATGTCAAACTTCTTGAGTATGTTCCTTGTGTACTTGGCTTGATGGACAAAGGTACCCTCAAGGCCTTGCTTGATCTGCAACCTGAGGAAGAACTGGAGCTCACCCATAAGACTCATCTCAAATTCCCTGCTCATCTGTTCAACAAAACTAGACACCAAAGCGTGAGCTGAACCACCAAAGATTATGTCATCAACATATATCTGAACTATCAGGATGTCACCGCCACGACTCAACAAAAATAAGGTCTTGTCTACTGAACCCATCACAAACCTAGACTTGAGCAGGAAACTCTTCAACCTGGCATACCAAGCTCTAGGGGCTTTCTTCAAACCATAAAGTGCTTTCCTCAACTTATACACTCGGTCTGGAAATCTAGCACTCTCGAAGCCAAGAGGTTGTCTCACATATACCTCCTCCTCTATGAATCCGTTCAGAAAAGCAGACTTGACATCCATTTGCTGCTGTTTGAAGCCTTTAGAGGCCGCAAAGGCAAGCAAAATCCTAATAGCTTCCAAACGAGCTACAGGGGCAAAGGTCTCCTCATAATCTATCCCCTCCTTCTGACAGAAACCCTGGGCTACCAATCTCGCTTTGCTCCTCACAACCATCCCATCCTCACCCTATTTGTTCTTGAAAACCCACTTGGTGCCTATAGGGCGACAGTTTGGTGGAGGTTCAACTAAATCCCAGACATGGTTTCTCTCAAAGTTCTCCAACTCCTCATGCATGGCACTCACCCAGTTAGGATCAGATAATGCATGTGACACATCCCGGGGCTCAAAAGAAGCGACATATGCAGAGTGGGAGAAAAAGGCTAGAGAGTTAACCGAAGAGTGTGTGACACGCTGGTGAATGTCTCCAATCATCCTGTGTGGAGGGTGATCCCACTGGACCTGCCGAGATGGAACAATCTCAGAGGTTACCTCCCCTGCGTCCTTAGCGGGTCCAGCCTCTACATGAGCTTGTCGTCGGGAGAGTGAGGAGGAAGCCGTAGGCAAGGGTCCTCCATCATCATCAGAGCTCGTAGCAGAGGGGGCAGGAGCTGCAGCCGGTGGAGTGCCTCCTACATCACCAACATCAACCGCACCTTCCTCATCCTCAAAGATGGGGGTGCCTTCTTCATCATCACCTGAAAGCTCAAAGGCAGGGGTTGTGCAGGGCATAGTTTCATCAAAAGAAACCTCACAAGTCTCAACAACTTGCTTGGCCTTCAAAACCCACACACGAAAAGCCCTAGAACTAGAAGCATACCCCAGAAAAATCCCATCCAGACAACGAGACTCAAACTTGTCCAGATGCCCCGCCTTCTTAAGCACAAAGCACCTGCAGCCAAACGCTCACAAATGCTTGACGCTGGGCTGCCTACCAAATGCTTGACGAGGTCTTCCCAAGGAAAGCTCGCAAGAAGATCCGGTTCGCAATGTAACAGGCCGTATTCAGTGCCTTAGCCCAAAAGCGCCACGGAGTCCTATGCTCATCGAGCATCATCCGTGCCATCTCAACAAGTGTGCGGTTCTTGCGTTCCACAACACCGTTCTACGGTGGGGTATATGGAAAAAAACTGGTGCTTAAGACCTAGGTCACAACAGAAGTTTTCGAAACGAGAGTTTCTGAATTCTCCGCCATTGTCACTGCGGATAGCCCTCATGGCCTTATGACTCTTGTTTCTCAACCTCAGTACCAGATCCCGAACAAAACCAAATGCCTCATCCTTAAACTCCATTAAAAATACCCACGAGAATCGCGAAAAGTCGTCCACAACGACAAGCACGTACCACTTCCCACTGACTGACGCTAACTGAGCGGGACCTAGTGTATCCATATGGAGTAGCTCACTCGGATAGGAGGTCATAACCTGAGACATAGGAATGTGAGAGGCGGCAACCATCTTGCCATGACGACAGGGGTGGCATACTAAGTCCTTCTCAGCTCTCAACTTGGGCAATCCTCGGATTAGGCTCATTGAACTCAACCTGACTAGCAGATCAAAGATCAAGTGACCAAGCCTCCTATGCCACTTCCAAATACCAGCAGAAGGACTAGCAACCAACCAGCGAGCAGGGCCAGAAACAGATGTGAGGTCGACCCTAAAAACCTGACAAAAGGTAGCAAAGAGCACACCTGGGTCTCCTCAGCATCAACAACGCAGCACGCACCCTTCTTAAAACGAACCTCAAAACCTTCATCGAGAAGTTGCGAAACAGAGACCAAATTGAACCCCAGATTCCAAACAAAAGCAACTTTCCTTAGGGAAAGCTTAGCTGAAAGCGAAACAGAACCAACACCCATCACTTTACCTTGACCTTTGTCCCCGAATGTGATGTATTCCTTGGTGCTCACGGGGTTGAGGCTGGAGAACCACTTGCGGTGCCCTTTCATGTGCCTAGAGCAACCGAAGTCCATGATCCACACGTCCTCCATGCCTTGATCCTGCAAAGTCAAGAAAAGCGATAGTGAGCAAACGGTCCGGCACTGGGGTTAGTACCAAAACTGATGTACCAATGCCGAGCCATCTGCTCAAAAGTGGGGTAAGCACAATCAAAGAAATCACCACGACTAGAGTAATCACGACCCTCAAAGCGTGGCCTCTCAAACTCTCGGTCACGTGGTCCGTACCCGCGCTGAAAACGACTAGGAGCTCGGCCGACAAAATGTCTCTCACTACCAGGAGCACGAGCCTGAAAGCCGCCTCCTCTCTCACCACCAGCAAAGCGGTCTCTCATCTCACCGCGGTGGGGAGGATCTTGCCTACCACCCTGGTAGAACTGATCCTGGTTCCCCCAAAGCTCTCTCCTGCCTCTCAACCCGCTTTCTCCTGAAGCAAAACTCCTTTAGGTGGCCATTCCGCTGACAGAACTCACAGTGGTAGACATGCCTCCTAGGAATTGGGTTAGGCTAGGACTTGGGCTTAGGTGGTGTGGCCTTGGGTGGCTCAGGCTGCTGGACTGGCTTTTTGCCCTTGGGCGTAAGCTCTTCCTCAACAATCTTGTCCAGCTTAGCCTTGGAAGGCTTGGGTGTCCAGTACTGCTTCTTTGGGGCAGCCTTGGGTGGCTCATGGTAAACCCCATCAACAGTCTCACTTGGCTGGGTAGGTGCAGTCTTGATCTTAACTGGAGCACTCTTCTCACCTGAGGTGCTGCACTCTCCAAACCCAAAACCACTCGTGTCACCCTCGGCTCTCTTGGTGCTCTCTATGATCATCTCTAGTTGGGGTTGCCTAGCATATACCCAACTGAGCACCTCTCTCAACTTGTTGTTGTCATTCTGCAAAGACAACACCTCCTCCCTCAGATCCTCCAGAACTACAGTCTGGGTAGCACAAGTGTCACAGTCTAGGGAGGGAACCACAACAGCTTTCTCCAACTTCCTAATGGTGGCATCTCTATCCACCAGCTGCATCCTAAGGGTTAGGCAGTTCTCACAAGTGTCAGTAGGTGCTGAAAGCACCTCAAAGTCAGCTCTCAACTGCTCTAACTCACCTCTCAAAGTAGGACAGACCATACACGAACCCAAAAGCGTAGGTCTAGCCCTAAGCTCCTCAAGCTCCATGAGCTGCCCCTCAAACTTCTCCTTCAGCACAGCTAGCTCTCTAGCTAGACAGGGGCAAGACTCACACTCAAGCTCTCCACTCAAATTAGGCTCATCCAGTTTGGACTGGAGTTTGCCTAGCTCAGCCTTCAGCTTATCTATCTCCTCTACCCGCTTGGCATACCTATCTCTCTAGTCACCAAGCTCTGTCATGAAAGACTCGCAGGTAGGGCACTCAATCTCACTGGATTGGGGTCTCACACTCCTCAACCTCTCATTCTCCTCTAAAGCCTCAACAAGTTGGGCTTTCAACTTGTGTAGCTTCTTAGTTGGCTTCTCCAACATCTTATCCTGGGCTTTCAACTCACGGCTGTTTTGCTCTAGCATCTCAACGATTTCGGCTTGCTCAGGAGTTCCCTCATCATCGGAAGAAGAGTTGCTGCCGTCATCCTTGTCCTCTTTGTCCTCAAGCGCCATGGAGCAAACCAAGCTCCTCTTCTCCTTGTTCCTGCACCTAGACTTGGTGGAGACGAAGCACAAGCCAGCTGGACCTCCTTGATCGTTCCTCTTGTCCTTCCTGTACGTGATCACCTCTTCGCTTGAGCTCGACGACGACGAAGAGGAAGAAGATCCGCTGCTGCAGAACCCGATCTCGGCGAAGAGGGCTTTGTCCTGCTTCCGGTTGTCCTTCTGATAGCTCTTGAAAGCCTTCCGAAAGTTCTTCTTGCCGAAGGGGCTCTTGCTGGAGCCGTGCTTGCTGGAGCGGTGCTTGTCAAAGCTTGCCTTGCCGGAGTGGTACTTGTCGGAGTCGCGAAAGTAGCTCTTGCCCTTCTTGTAGTAGTCGTTCTTGTTGGGGCACTCGGCGATGAAGTGGCCGACCTCTCCGCACTCGAAGCACTTGGGCCGCTCTCCCCTCTTCTTGCTCATCTGGTTGTCATAGGCGCGCTGAAAGCGACTAGACACCAGACACAACTCATCATACCCAAGTGTCGCTAGCTGCTCCTCTGTAACAGACATCAAAGCAGAAAACGAGAAGTTGTGTAACATGGGGTTAGTGACAGGCTCACTAGAGGGGGTAGCCAAGGCCAGACTCTTAGAACCTGTACAAGTGAGGGAATCTCTCATCTTGTAATCTACCTCGGTGGCCTTGAGTGTACTATAGAGCGCATCTACTCCAATCGTATTATACCCTACCGACTAAATGATTGAGTTCATCTTGATCTCTCATATTTTTCTGTTCAAAGCATATAGCAACTTGACAGCCTGCTGATGATCGGTATATGGGAGGGCAGCGGGGGCAGAGTTGACAAGCAATTTGTTGATGATCAACTGAAAGCGACCAAACAAGTCGTCTATAGACTCTCCCGGCTTCTGGACGAAATTCTCATATTCGCGCCGGTAAGTCTCCACAAGACTAGCCTTAATCGTCGCAGTACCCTCATGATGTGCACTGAGCAGTGACCATATCTCACACGCAGTCTTAAGGTGACTCACTCTCTCATAATCCATGGGTCCAAGCCCTTAGAAGAGAAAGTTAACAACCTTGGCATTCGCCTCATGCTAAGCCACGATATCCTGCGTAGTACGCTCAGCGACTGGAAGCACCACCAAAAGTCGTACTCTAAGTAACATCCCATATGTCCTGACTCTGGCTAACAAGGAATGCCTCCATCCTACCCTTCCAGTGGGGATAGCCATCGGAGCCAAGAACGGGAATCTTCCCGAAGTAAGTCATGGTCACTATGGTTTCTTCACCAGTTAAGGTATAGGAAACCTAACCGGCTCTGATACCACTTGTAGGAGCGAGATGTGCGACTAGAGGGGGGTTGAATAGGAACACTTGAAAACTCAAACTCAAACCCTCACCGCAGTGCAAAACAGAAACAACACCCACAATGAAGCTAGACACCGTCCACTGAGAGGATACGTATCTAGCTCACAACACGTGCTTGGTACCGTCCACTGAACAGATACGTACCAAGCACCAAGCGGAAGCACACGCTCAAACGGCTAAGAAAAAGAGTGCAAAAGGAACCAACTCCGGAAAACTGCAGATTTCAGACAGACAGGGCTGCAAAGAAAAATCTCAAAATCCTAGATGCAAAGCTCCAGGCCACCCCAAAAAATTACCACACCTTCACAAGGCAATGGGGAATAGCTCTAGAAAATTTCAGGTCAAAGCAAGTTGTGATCTCCGGACCGTCCGGTGATTGAGCACCGGACCGTCCGGTGTTCATAGACTGACACTCCGAAAAGATCTCACACAAAACCCAATCAAACCAACTCCAACAATTATGAATTTTCGCTGCAGGTTAAGAAGGGGCCAAGGAATAACTCCATAAATTTTCAGCTCAATTGGACAAGAAATAAAAATCCTACTCTCACCGGACCGTCCCGTGATATGCACACCGGACCGTCCGGTGCTCAGAGACAGACAGACCAACCTCCAAAGAGAAATACGAAAACCAGGTCAAAACACATCCAAAAATTCTGAAATTTTTATGGGAGCTTTATGATTCACAGGACAAGAGCTTCACAAAATTTCAAGTCATTTGGAGCACGTTTGATCGTCGAACTAAACACCGGACGAAGCACCGAACGTTATAGACAGCAGAAAAATAGCCACTCGAAACTTGAGCTTCCAAAGCACAAACTTGACCAAATATTCTCCAAACTTCACGAAAATTGGCACAGGCTATCCTAGCTCCATTCCAAAGCTATTCCCAAAAGATCTATTGAAAAAGATCAAGGGATTAGCAGGAATTTTAGATCTCGTGAATAGGTGAATATTTGGGCAACAAAGGGGAAGCTCAAGAACAACTTGCTCGTGGCAATCCTTCGGGATTGAGATGTTCCAAGACCATGTCCTTGCAAGTCCAAAACACAAGGAAAGCAAAACACAAGGAAAGCAAAGTATCAAACCTTGGCCAAAGTAAACACCCAAAAAAAAGCCAAGGATTGAAGCCAAGAACCAAAGAGAATAAGGGGAGGAGAAGCACACAAAGTTGCTGCACGAAACCACTTCGATTATGAGCCTCAAAAGAGGCCTTAGGTCAGATTACAATGAAGGATTTCATCCCAAGCAACCACCCTTACCTTTCCTCTTGATTTGGAGGCTAGATCTTACCCTAACCCTCCTAAACTTGGAGCTCAAAGCTTGAGGACGAAAATTACCCTAAGAAAATGAAAACCAAGCTGCAAAGACTAATTCTAATGACCAGCTCTTAGGCTATTTATACACCGGTTCAGTTTTGGCATTTTTTTAACTTAGACCCCTAACACTAGAAACGCCCGGAGGGGCTAAAACAGAAAAGAACCCGAGATATCGGGGACGGACGACCACGATGAAGACTTGATCTTCTTAGCTTCCACGCAATCTTCGGATGTCCTCCACGTGGCCAGTAGTCCAATCCGCCTTTGCACCCCCGGTTTTGAAGTCAGAAACCGGGAAACTTTAGGAAGTCTCCGTCTGGGCCGGACTTGGCCCATCTTCTCTATCTTGACGAGTCGTGGCCCAACTCACCAAGCCTTGGGTAGCTTGGGTGGCTGTTTTGAGTCGAAGCCACCAAAGCCTCCCTCGCCCTTCGCGCCATGTACTCGGGTTGGAGCACCACGGTGGCACCCAGCTTCTCCAGTCCATCGGAGTTGCCTCGCGGTCCATCAGAGGGCTTACACCACCGTTGCCGATCCGCCCCTCCGTGTACCGAGCTCCCACGGTTGACCGACGCTGACCATTGCCTCCGGTCCATTGGAGGGCTTTTGCCTCAGTCCATCAAGGTCTTCATCATCTACCTCCAGTCCATCGGAGGGCCTCCAGTCCATCAGAGTGCTTGATCTCGTTGACAATCACTTATCACACCAAGAGAGCAATGAGGCCGGTCCATTGGCTCTCAAACCGGCCTCCGTGGATATCTTTGCTTCGGAATAAAACAATTAGCATTAGGCTTGGTCAACTGGAATGTGTATTATCCATATGGGAGATCTTCCAATCAAGAAGATCCATCGATCTGAGACGAAGAGAAAGGGCCAATTTTCTTTACTTATTCAGTTAAACCAAGGATTCGTTATGGAAGCAAATAGCAACAACCATTTCATCAGACATGCGTATTTTTGATTATCCGGTGGATTTACACAGTTTCATTAATGCAAATTGTTTGATGTAGTTAGTACTCAGGTTGTTCGACGCTCAAGAATTCTTATTTAGGCGGTTCATATCATCATACATAGTGTTTTGATCTAAGATTGCAATTCTTCCATGTTTCCGCAGTAGCATATTGTTCCATGGAGCTAGGGTCCAAAATAGGAATCAACAAGTGTTGCCACGACTCTACCGCCTGGCCAATCTTGTTCCACTGAATCCCCTCCCTTTTTCGTGGCCACATATCTTTACGGCTAAGGAGTAGGAAATCTTTCTCCTGTTACACAAATCAAATGTTTCATTTCATCCGGGAAAAGCCACCTCTTTCTCCACAAACAATGTCTTTGTCATTTGATCCAGGAGCCTTCCGTTAGATAGGAACAGCTTTGCTAAATACTGAGAACCATCGGATAGAGTATTAGAATGAAAAGACCATTAATTATATAAGGAAGAACCTAGGGTTCTAGCCCATTCCCATTCCTAAATCAATAATTCGTAGTGCTTTTGCCTTTCTTGTGTACTCCTGGTGAATCGGTTGCTAGCCATATGTTTAGGAGGCTTTTTTCTCTAGGTACTGGTACTAAGCCGCTTTGCCATCTCTTCATCTTCATCCACAAAGAATTCTCGACGTGAAAACACAGAGACAAAGGCCTGATCTTTGAATAGGAAAAAGAATGGATCCGAAGGGTCCCAAATCAATTGGCTTATTCGAAAAAAGCCTTCTTCTTTGAAAGATATATCTCGTGTCCGGTACTGCATTGTTCCACTCTGCAAGAAGTTCGAATCAGTCTCTTGCACCTCCTCCTTTTTATGATAACTATACCAGAAATAATTCGAATAAATAGTAGTCTCTGACAACTCATCCTCTTTAATCTGCTTGGACCCGCTCCAATACCCATAGGAAAATCCCCAGTCATATTCAGCGTACCTGTCCCTGCAATCAAATAGATTGTCCCAAGGGCCCCATATTCTAGGAGCCCAAGTTATGCTATTGAAAATTCGTTCCTCTAGCAGTTCCGGTTTGACCATTCCGTTCCCTTTTTCAAACTCCACTTGTTTTCATATAGCAATCCCTAATCAAAGAGAGAACAATATCCATTTCAAAACATTTCTAACGGATTCCCTTTCTTTGATCCCGGATTCCATTCTATTCCCTGACAGAAGTGCGGGACGTTTTTAGATAGCGTTGCGTTCGTGCCTCTTTGC
>CM039683.1:58375000-58377500 GCA_022530915.1 Paspalum notatum | reverse complement strand
TAGGTTTCCAAAATAGTGTAATGGAAAAAGAAGTGCTTCGAATCATTGCTATTTGACTCGGACCTGTTCTGAAAAAGTCGAGGTATTTCGAATTGTTTGTTGACACAGACAAAGTAAGGGAAAACCTTTGAAAGAATTTCCATATTGACCTTGGACATATAAGAGTTCCGAATCGAATCTCTTTAGAAAGATCTTTTGTCTCATGGTAGCCTGCTCCAATCCCCTTACGAAACTTTCGTTATTGGGTTAGCCATACATTTCACATGTTTCTAGTGATTCACATGGTATCATCAAATGATACAAGTCTTGGATAAGAATCTACAACGTACTAGAACGCCCTTGTTGATGATTCTTTACTGCGACAGCATCTAGGGTTCCTCGAATAATGCGATATCTCACACCAGGTAAATCCTTAACCCTTCCTCCTCTTACTAATACTACAGAGTGTTCTTGTAAATTATGGCCAATACCAGGTATAAAAGCAGTGATTTCAAATCCAGAGGTTAATCGTACTCTAGCAACATTACGTAAGGCAGAGTTGGGTTTTTTGGGGTTCATAGTGGAAAAGTCGACAGATAAGTCATCCTTACTGTCCCTCTACAGAACCATACATGAGATTTTCATCTCATACGGCTCCTCGTTCAATTCTTTCGAAGGGATCCTTTTCCTTGTTCGAGAGTCTCTGCCCTTCTTCCACTCCGTCCCGAAGACTAACTAAGACCAATTGAGTCACATTTTCATGTTCTAATTGAACACTTTCCATTTATGATTAAAGGAGAAGATTGTTCTTTTACCAAACATATGCGGATCAAATCACGTCTTATAATAAGAAGAAATCTTTCTCGGTATCAATCCCCTTGCCCCTCATTCTTTGAGAATCAGAAGGATCCTTTTCGAGTTTCCATTTCTTCATTTTGAATCTGGGCTCTTCTATCTTCGACTTATTTTTTTGGCTTTATTCTTTATTTATTTCATTTCGATTTTTCCCTCTTCCTCTATCCCTATCCTCTAGGTACAGCGTTTGCAACAATAGAGAACTTTTTCCTCTGTATGAATCGATATTATTCCATTCCAATTTCTTCCCGAAACTTCCCAAGAAAAATCCCGAATTGGATCCAAAATTGACGGGTTAATGTGAGCTTATCCATGCAGTTAGGCACTCTTCAAATAGGAATCCATTTTCTAACTGGCTTTTGTGCTTTGGTGAGTCGTTCGAGATCCTTTCGATGACCTATGTTGTGCTGAAGGGATATCTATATGATCCGATCGATTGCATACGACCCGCGGTAGAAATAGAACGGGGAAAGTATACAGAAAAGACAGTTCTTTTCAATTTCGATTATCTATATATTAGTTCGTTTCTATTTCTAGATATCTATTTCTATATATTAGTATTAGTTTCTATATATTAGTATTAGTTAGTAGTACTATTCTATTAGTTAGCGATCCCGGCTCTGTGAGTTCTTTCTTCCGTGATGAACTGTCGGCACCAGTCCTACATTTTTTCTCTGTGGACCGAGGAGAAAGGGGGCTCAGCAAGAAGAGGATTGTACCATGAGAGAAGCACAGAGGTCAACCCGCTTCAAATATGGAACATGGATTCTGGCAATGCAATGGAGTTGGGTCCTCATATCGATCCGAATGAATCAGTCTTTCTACAGAGGTCAATCTTTGCCTATTAGGCAAGAGGATAGCAAGTTCGAAATTCTGTCTCGGTAGGACATGGATTTCTATTACTATGAAATTCATAAATGAAAATGAAGTAGTTAATGGGGAGGGCTACCATTATCCTTTTTCTTGTATGTGTTCCTAAGAGAAGGAATTTGTCCATTTCATGTTTCGAGGTCTCAAAAAAAGGACATGGAAACAGATAGAAACTCTTGAATGGAAATTGATAAGAAATGTAGTCCCAGTTCCTTCGGAAATGGTAAGATCTTTGGCGCAAGAAGAAGGGGCGACCCATATCATCTTGACTTGGTTCTGCTTCCCCTCTTTTTTTAAGAATACCGAGTCGGGTTCTTCTCCTACCAGTATCGAATAGAACATGCTAAACAAGATCTTCTTCATGGAAACCCGCTCGATTTAGATCGGGAAAATCGTACAGATTTTATGAAACCATGTGCTATGGCTCGAATCCATAGTCAATCCTATTTTCGATAGGACCGGTTGACAATTGAATCCAATTTTTCCCATTATTTGACTGTCCATAATAGTGCGGAAAGAAAGCCCGGAGGTAGAGTGGTCTGGCCTTGAGTTTCTCACCCCTTTGCCTTAGGATTCGTTAATTCTCTTTCTCGATGGGCGGGGAAAGGATATAACTCAATAGTAGAGTGTCACCTTGACTTGGTGGAAGTCATCAGTTCGAGCCTGATTATCCCTAAACGTAATGTGAGTTTATTCTATTTTTACTTACTCCCCCACCACCTCCCCGACCACGATCGAACGGGAACGGATAAGAGGCTTGTGGGATTGACGTGATAGGGTAGGGTTGGCTATACTG
>CM039683.1:58325000-58370000 GCA_022530915.1 Paspalum notatum | reverse complement strand
TGTAGAAATAGCTAATTTCCATTCAGAAGAAGAAGTCCACTAATTTTTGGAATTAGTAAAGTGATTCACCTACTATGGAACATTTCAGAATGGAAAATGTGCAAGTTTTATCTTGATATCGATCTTTTCTAGTTTATTAGTTTTGTCTAATGATTAATTAAGAGGTTTCACCAGGTTGTTGATACGGATAATATCTAAATACCAAATACGCTCACTGTGTGATCCATGGAAAGAAAAGTGAGTTGTTTTGGTGAACATCAAAGAAAAAACTTGCTCTTCTTCCGTAAAAAATTCTTCTAAAAATACCGAACCCAATCGTTGCATAAAAGTTCGTACCATACTCTTATGTTTACGAGCTAAAGTTCTAGCACATGAAAGTCAAAGTATATATTTTAGTCGATACAAAGTCTGTTTTTTTGAAGATCTACTATGATAATGAAAAAGATTTCTACATATCCGACCAAAATGATCAATAATATCCCCATCTGATAAATCGGTCCAAATGGGTTTACTAATAGGATGGCCCGATCCAGTACAAAATCGAGCATTTGATAAGGATCCAATGAGGGGAGTAGCAGGGACTATGGCATCGAATTTTTTCATTCGAGTATCTATTAGAAAAAAATTCTCCAGCATTTGATTCCCTACTAACAAAGTATTTATTGGTACACTGGAAAGGTACCCCAAAAAATCGAAGCAAGAGTTTGTTAATTGGTTTAGACGGATCCTTTGCGGTGGAGTCCAAAAAGAAAAAAAAATATTGCGAGAAATTGACAAGGTAAGATTTCCATTTCTTCTTCAAAAGAGGAGTGCCTTTTGATGAAAGAATAGCCTTTCCTTGATATCGAACATTATGCATAAGAGGATCCATAAAAAACCATAGGGTTTTCTGAAAAAACCCTGGGTACATTATACCAAAATGTTCAATTTTCCTAGAAAAGTGGATTCGTTCCAGAAAGGTTCCAGAAGATGTTAATCGTAAGCAAGAAGATTGTTTACGAAGAAACAACAAGAAAAATTCATATTTTGATACATAAGAGTTATATAGGAATCGAAATAGTCTTTTATTTTCTTTTTTCAAAAGAAAAATAGATTTCATTGACATAATAAGACTATTCCAATTCGAATAATAGTTGAGAAAGAATCGCAATAAATGCAAAGACGGAACATCTTGAATCCGGTATTCAAGGAATTGAACTAGGATTTCTAAATGGATAGGATAGGGTATTTCTATATGTGATAGATTATGTAAATGCAAAAGTTTGTCTTCTAAAAAGGGAAATATTGAATGAATAGATTGTAAATTTTGAAACGTTGGTATTCCTTTTTCTTCCGGACAAGATAGTTGCCCTAGCGAAAGTGGGATTTCTACAACGATCGCAAACCCCTCAGATAGAATCTGAGAATAAAACTTAGAATAAAAATAATTGCTGTGATCCAACAATCGATCCTGATTAGTATTATTAACCGAATTAATCCAAAAATTCTGCTGATACATTCGAATAATTAAACGTTTCACAAGTAGTGAACTAAATTTATTGTCATTACAACCAAAAATCTCCACAGGTTCGGAACCATTTAATCCATAATCATGGGCAAATGCATAAATATATTCCTGAAAGAGAAGTGGGTAGACGAAGTATTGTTGACGAGATTTCTGTTTTTCTGAATGCCCTTCGAATTTTTTCATTTGTATTTCTACTTGAATCAGAGAAAAAAAGCATTTCTCGGTTTATCAAGTTATGATACATAGTGCAATATGGTCAGAACAAGGTGTTGCATAATATAAACCCTGGAAAGAAAGGGAGTCTAATCCATAGATCTTTTTTTGCTCCTTCTCTATCTAATTAGTTTATGTTTGTTCTAGTTACAAAACAAACAAGAACTAATCCTTTATTTTTGCTGGCCAATGGCTCTTTTGACTTTGGAATACAGTCTCTTTATCAATATACTGTTTCTTTTACACATTCAATTCATAACATCCCTTTTCAATCGATAATCAAAAATAATTAGGATTTCTAAAAAAAAGTAAAGGGTCCACTCATAGCAAAACCTAACCTTTTCCCGCGTCAGGCACTAATCCATTTTTAACGTCTAATTAGATTGGGGAATCCTTCCAATTAAGAAGTTAAGCTCGTTGCTTTTTATTTTACCAGAATTAGAGACCGTCTCTATCCATTTATTCACTAGACCAGAAAATCGGAATTTTTTATTGCAAAAAGAAATTAATTTTATTACGACGTGCTATTTTTTCCATTCATTACCTTTGAGGATTAGTCTTGGTCTTCTAGACTCTACCAAGAGTCTAGACGAATTTGTTGCTTCATCCAAATGTGTAAAAGATCATAGTCGCACTTAAAAGCCGAGTACTCTACCATTGAGTTAGCAACCCAGATAAAATAGGATCTCTTAGATACAATCGAAATCCAAAAATCGATGGAATTACACCAGACACTCCTGTTAAAACATTGAATTAGCAAGACATCAAAAGAAAGATTTATCACCCATTAACAACACTCAAATACCAAAATGAACAGATGCGGTTAAATTTCACTAAGGGTAAAAATGGGGGCCCAATTACAATGGCAAAATTGTCATTTTTTTGGCAATTTTGATTTAAAGAAATCAAAAAATCTTGTATGCTTGTATGAGAGTATATGCAAGGGGGGCAACCCTATCATTTGAGCGAAGTCGTAGACCGAAATACCTAATATGGAGTGACGATAAAGAGACCCATCTATCTACAAATTCTAGATGTTCAATAGACCTTTGTCAATGGAAATACAATGCAATCAGATACAAAAAGGAAATAAAATAAGGACTTTTGTTGGATTGGCACGACATAAATGTAGCAAAAAAAATAGGACTAAGAAACAGGCAAATTGTGTCTAAATAATTAAGGGGTACTAGCGACCCTCTCCTACTTTTTTATTCATTTAATTCTTCAATTAACTCAAATTTATTTCTTTATCTTTAAAGATTTCTGCCTTCCTTAAAATATTATAAACTGTTCTTGTAGGTTGAGCCCCCTTTTCAAGAAAATATAGAATAGCTGGAACATTTAAACAAGTTTGATTCTTTATCGGATCATAAAAACCTACTTTTCGAAGATCTCTTCCTTCTCTTCGAGATCGAACATCAATTGCAACGATTCGATAGATAGCTTATTGGGATAAATGTAGATAAACAACCCCCCTAGAAACGTATAGGAGGTTTTCTCCTCATACGGCTCGAGAAAATGATTTGAATTTCTGTCTATAATACAAGTAGATACAAATTGGATTATGACTTGCATTAATTCCCTTAAAGTAAAGAAAAAAATTTCGTTTATACTCATGACTCAAATTGGCTAATTTTTATTGACGGACTTCAAAAGAAAAACCCTTCGAAATTTTTTGAGTCGTCTCTAAACTCTTTTCTTTATCTCATCTCGAACAAATTGACTTTTATTCCTTATTCTGATCTAATTCTATTGTTGAGACAGTTGAAAATCGTGTTTACTTGTTCCGGAATTCTTTATCTTTGATTTGCAAAATCGTTGGGTCTAGACATTACTTAGGGAACTCCTATTCTTTTTTCTTTCAAAAGAGTAGCAACATACCCTTTCTTTTTTCTTATTTCCTTCGATAAAGCATTTCACTCTTCTATAGAAATCAAATATGAACTCTAAAGAAATCAAATATGAACCATGGATTCAGATAAACTTTTAATCGAAAAAGTTTTTCCAATCTTCCAAAATTGGACTTTTTTGTTATTTTAACCTTTTGATTTCTATATTAAGGATAGACTGACAAAGTTGACCAAATTTATTAGTTTTCACTAACCCTAGATTCTTTCCCTTGATAAAAAAGAAATTTTGTCCTCTCGAGCTCCATCGTGTACTATTTACTTACATTACAAACAACCCAGCGCAAATTAGGTTCGGGGCGAATAGAACAGATTATGTCGAGCCAAGAGCATTTTCATTACTATGGAAAATGATGGATTGCAAAATCCACAATCGATCATGTCCTTCAAGTCGCACGTTGCTTTCTATCACATCGTTTTAAACCAAGTTTTACCATAACATTCCTCTAATTTCATTGCAAAATGGTATCGAGAATTGATCCAATATGGATGCAATCATGAATAGTCATTGCTTTTGTATACTAATTCAAACTATCTATGGAGAAATATGGATAAAAGAAACTAAGTATTTTTCGGGGAACACTCAACAAAGATCCAATTTATTTAAACCCATATTCTATCATATGAATGAAACATAGTTCGAAAAAGAGGAATAAAATAGTTTGCTTAAAATTTTTTTATTATTAAATTTCCATTCTCAACAAAGAACTCAAGATGATCAATTCTGAAATAACAAGGATCGACTCTTCCCCAACAAATAAACTATCAACCTACAAAAAAGTTGAATTAATTTAATTAATTAATATATTTTTATGTAACAAAAACAATTAACTATTAACCAGATAAGCCAATGGATAACCAAATAAGCTATGCCAATGAAAAGATTGGTAGTTTTTGGGTAGTTATAAAATTCTCATACTTCTTCGACTCGAATAACAAAAGAAAGATTTTTTTTTGTTTTTTTGTAAAGTAAAATTAAGGTCTTTGCTTTTACTTAATAGCATTCTTTCTTTTACCTAAAAGAAAGAACTCAAAATCAAAAATAAGAAAAGTAAAGTATGATTTTTTTTAATCCATTCTATCCAACGAACAGTTCTTACATTAACCTTACCAAAATGAAAATGGATCATTCTGGATATTTAAAGAATCACAGATCAAGATCGTTTTGGCTTAACCAAAGAAGGATCCTTCTTTTTTACTAACAATACAACAAAAATCTATCTCTATCATAAAGGGATGGGTCTCATTTTATATACAGTGTTTTACCTCATTAATAATTTTTTTCAATCAATTCGAAAGTCGAGTAGACAGAATATATGAATTTCTCTCTAATCCTCGCATTCCATTGTGGATATTTGCAAATCGGATAATACCTAAAATAGAAAAATAGCGTCCCTATCCGTAGAATGGAAACCCTTTTCTTTTTTCTCCCACCGACCTTGGTCAAAAGTTTTAAGGCCTGTGCTGAAACAAAAAACATCCTACTCTTTAATCAGGCCATGAAACATAGAATTAGGATACCCCCTTTTTTTTACTTACTTTAGTTCTTTAGTTTGGTGAAAGTAAATAAGGGGATACTTCTTTTCTTTCATATTGGGTGTCAAATGTATCCAGTAAGAATTCCCACTTCATAGATACGGAGCATAAAGTTTATCTAAGAAGTTCCAATTTCTAAACACATATTCAAAACACATATTGAGTAATGAGTAGTAGGGGCATATCCTGAATGTGCCTGATAGACAAAACTTTTTCAGGAAAATAAAATAAAGATATTAAATTTGACTGGACTTGACACTTTAGTTTTCTGAGAAAGAAAATGAATGCTTAGAAATGCATCTAATCTACGAGTTCATTAAGAGATAATTATTCTCCTTAATAAACTTTTGTGTCGCGCAAGGCACAATACGATTCTATCTTTCGCTTCATCAGAAAAAATCTAGGACGGAAGGATTTGAACCTCCGAGTAACGGGACCAAAACCCGCTGCCTTACCACTTGGCCACGCCCCATTTCATTTCGTTTTATGCGACACTAATAAACATTATTATTTTTATATAATATTCGTCAATCCCACTTCAATTACCTAAAAAAGGAGACATACTTTCTGGCTAGGATTCTAAACATGCGGATAATATAGAATCCAAAAAATGCATTGATCATTACATGGAATTCTAATAAGATATTATATGAAAGTCGAATTTCTTCCATTCTCATTTGAGAATGCGAATACAAGGAGGTATTTTGCGTTTTGGAAAGTCCAAAAAAAAAAGGATTTTGAATCCACCTTTTCTTTTGCTTTTTCCCTTAGAAAAATAACTCAATCAAAATTCAATTATCTACTCTACAAGAACGAAATGCTTGTTATGCCTAATATACTTAGTTTAACCTGTATCTGTTTTAATTCTGTTCTTTATCCGACTAGCTTTTTCTTCGCCAAATTACCCGAAGCTTATGCCATTTTCAACCCAATCGTGGATGTTATGCCTGTCATACCTGTACTCTTTTTTCTATTAGCGTTTGTTTGGCAAGCAGCTGTAAGTTTTCGATGAAATCTTTACTATTCCGTCTGGCAAATTGAATGATGTATTGATTCCAAAAAAATTCAAAAAATGGATAAGAGCTGAGAAGTCTTATATTATGAACTTTCGAGTCTAAAATTCAAATTCTTTTCCATTGAATGTATAGCTGCAGCAATAAATTTGGATCAGCCTTTCTATCCCCTGCGCCTACGTTGAGCAGGTACCTTTAGGTACCCACACAACACCTAAACTAATTTTTGATATTGATAAGATTGCTTATTATAAAGCAATTCTTACAATTTTTTTTATAATTGATTTTTGCATTTTTAGATGTCAAAATAAACAAAACCCATCCTAGTGGATCTGTGTGGTAAGAAAAAATGGGTAATCTATTCCTTAAACAAAAATCTTAGAGATTATGTAATGCTTACTCTCAAACTTTTTGTTTATACAGTAGTGATATTCTTTGTTTCCCTCTTTATCTTTGGATTCTTATCTAATGACTCAGGACGTAATCCTGGGCGTGAGGAGTAAAAATCCAAATTTTTTGGGAATTTTTTTTTTACAAATTGGATTTATTTCGTACATTTATCTATGAGAAAATCCGGGGGTCAGAATTCCTTACAATTTGAAAGTCCCAAATGATCTGAGGGGGCGGAAAGAGAGGGATTCGAACCCTCGGTACAAAAAAATTGTACAACGGATTAGCAATCCGCCGCTTTAGTCCACTCAGCCATCTCTCCCCATTCCAAATCAAAAGGTTTTCGTGATATGACAGAGGCAAGAAATAACGATAGTGTATAAAATTATATTGCCAATTCCATTTTAATTATATTCTTTTTTCTTAATATTAATAAAAAAGAAGAAAATTCTTGTTTTTTCTTTCCAAAATTCGATATAGGCTGAGAAACAATCAGATAAATTTTCTCTTCAGCGGGCAATTCCATATAGGATTTGTTAAAATAAAACAAGCAGGTTAGAATTTTTTTTATTATTTATCCACAAAAAAGGTTCTTATCAAACCCATAATAAAATTGGAAAGAAAGATAAAGTTAAGTAGACCTGACCCCTTGAATGATGCCTCTATCCGCTATTCTGATATATAAATTCGATGTGGATGAGATTGGTGTATAAGCGAATTTTTTGTATTTCCTTAGACTTAGATCGCGCAAGGCAAGAATTTTTCGCTATTTATGATTTCATATTCTTGTTACTAGACGTTCTATAGGAATAAGAAGAAATCGCAACCCTTTTCCGTTACACATAAAAAGGGTTTCAAAAGTCCATTTTTCTTTTCAATATCGTTCTTTTTTTTTTCCGAATCCTATTTTTGTTCTTCCACCCATGCAATAGAGAGCGAATGAGAAAAGAGGGGTTATGTTTCTCTTAAAATATAGGCTTTGAATTGAAATAGGAACCATGAAATAATGCTGAATTCAAATGTTTATTTCTTTATTTCTTGTTTTATTTCTATAGTATAAGAAAATTGAATTGAATGAAATTCGTGGATTTACCACGACCTTGGTTGTGACCCCATAGATAAAAATGCTAAATTTCTATCTTCGAGACCTTTGAAAAAGGGCATTGAACGAGAAAGAAGTCGTCCACAGATAATCAAACTACCGTATGCCCTGGAAGTAATATGAGATGCTCAGAAATGGTTGAAGTAATTGAATAGGAGGATCACTATGACTATAGCCCTTGGTAGAGTTACTAAAGAAGAAAAGGATCTGTTTGATATTATGGAGGACTGGTTACGAAGGGACTGTTTTGTTTTTGTAGGATGGTCCGGCCTATTGCTCTTTCCTTGTGCTTATTTTGCTTTAGGGGGTTGGTTTACAGGGACTACTTTTGTAACTTCTTGGTATACCCATGGATTGGCTAGTTCCTATTTGGAAGGTTGCAATTTCTTAACCGCGGCGGTTTCTACCCCTGCCAATAGTTTAGCACACTCTTTGTTGCTACTTTGGGGCCCGGAAGCACAGGGGGATTTTACTCGTTGATGTCAATTAGGGGGTCTGTGGACTTTTGTCGCTCTCCATGGGGCTTTTGCACTAATAGGTTTCATGTTACGTCAATTTGAACTTGCTCGGTCTGTTCAATTGCGGCCTTATAATGCAATTTCATTCTCTGGTCCAATCGCTGTTTTTGTTTCCGTATTCCTTATTTATCCACTGGGACAATCTGGTTGGTTCTTTGCGCCGAGTTTTGGCGTAGCAGCTTTATTTCGATTCATCCTTTTCTTCCAAGGATTTCATAATTGGACATTGAACCCATTTCATATGATGGGAGTTGCCGCAGTATTAGGTGCAGCTCTGCTATGCGCTATCCATGGGGCTACCGTAGAAAACACTCTATTCGAAGATGGTGATGGTGCAAATACCTTCCGCGCTTTTTAACCCAACTCAAGCTGAAGAAACTTATTCAATGGTCACTGCTAACCGCTTTTGGTCCCAAATCTTTGGTGTTGCTTTTTCCAATAAACGTTGGTTACATTTCTTTATGCTATTTGTACCCGTCACCGGTTTATGGATGAGTGCTATTGGCGTAGTTGGCCTTTCTCTGAACCTACGTGCTTATGACTTCGTTTCCCAGGAAATCCGTGCAGCGGAAGATCCTGAATTTGAAACTTTCTACACCAAAAATATTCTTTTAAACGAGGGTATTCGTGCGTGGATGGCAGCTCAGGATCAGCCTCATGAAAATCTTATATTCCCTGAGGAGGTTCTACCACGTGGAAACGCTCTTTAATGGAACTTTCGTTTTAGCTAGTCGTGACCAAGAAACCACTGGCTTTGCTTGGTGGGCTGGGAATGCCAGACTTATCAATTTGTCCGGTAAACTGCTTGGAGCTCATGTAGCCCATGCCGGATTAATCGTATTCTGGGCCGGAGCAATGAACCTATTTGAAGTGGCCCATTTCGTACCAGAAAAGCCCATGTATGAACAAGGGTTGATTTTACTTCCGCACTTAGCTACTCTGGGTTGGGGAGTAGGGCCGGGGGGAGAAGTTCTAGATACTTTTCCTTACTTTGTATCCGGAGTACTTCACCTAATTTCCTCCGCAGTCTTAGGCTTCGGTGGCATTTATCACGCGCTTTTGGGACCTAAGACTCTTGAAAAATCTTTTCCATTCTTTGGTTATGTATGGAAAGATAGAAATAAAATGACAACAATTTTGGGTATTCACTTAATTTTGTTAGGCCTAGGCGCTTTTCTTCTAGTACTCAAGGCTCTTTATTTTGGCGGCGTATATGATACCTGGGCCCGGGGGGGATGTAAGAAAATTACCAATTTGACCCTTAGCCCCGGTGTTATATTTGGTTATTTACTAAAATCCCCTTTTGGGGGAGAAGGATGGATTGTTAGTGTGGATGATTTAGAAGATATAATTGGGGGACATGTATGGTTGGGTTCCATTTGTGTACTTGGCGGAATTTGGCATATCTTAACCAAACCCTTTGCATGGGCTCACCGTGCATTTGTATGGTCTGGCGAAGCTTACTTGTCTTATAGTTTAGGTGCTTTATCCGTTTTTGGTTTTATCGCTTGTTGTTTTGTCTGGTTCAATAATACGGCTTATCCAAGTGAGTTTTACGGACCCACTGGGCCAGAAGCTTCTCAAGCTCAAGCATTTACTTTTCTAGTTAGAGACCAGCGTCTTGGAGCTAATGTAGGGTCCGCCCAAGGACCGATGGGTTTAGGTAAATATCTAATGCGTTCCCCAACAGGAGAGGTTATTTTTGGAGGGGAAACTATGCGTTTTTGGGACCTTTGTGCTCTGTGGTTAGAACCTCTAAGGGGCCCCAACGGTTTGGACTTGAGTAGGTTGAAAAAAGACATCCAACCTTGGCAAGAGCGACGTTCGGCAGAATATATGACCCATGCTCCTTTAGGCTCCTTAAATTCCGTGGGTGGCGTAGCTACCGAGATCAATGCAGTTAATTATGTCTCTCCTAGAAGTTGGTTAGCGACCTCCCATTGACTCCACTTGAATCGTCTTATTCCTCTTTACCGAAGAAGAAGAAGCCTGTGCTCGAAATAACTCGAGCATGGGCTTTTCTGGTCAAAACGTATCTTGTCTTTATTACTTTATCATGAGTTATTTTCCTTGGTTAACAATACTTGTTGATTTGCCGATATTTGCAGGTTCATTAATTTTCTTTTTACCTCATAAAGGAAATAAAATAGTTAGGTGGTATACTATAGCTATTTGTTTATTAGAATTCCTTCTAATGACTTATGTATTCTGTTATCATTTCCAATTAGAGGATCCCTTAATCCAATTAAAGGAGGATTCTAAATGGATAGATGTTTTCGATTTCCACTAGAGATTGGGAATCGATGGACTTTCATTAGGATCCATTTTATTGACAGGATTTATCACTACTTTAGCTACTTTAGCGGCTTGGCCAGTTACCCGGAATTCGCGATTATTCTATTTTCTTATGCTAGCAATGTATAGCGGTCAAATAGGATTATTTTCTTCATGAGACCTTTTACTTTTTTTTTATCATGTGGGAGTTAGAATTAATTCCTATTTTCTTACTTTTATCCATGTGGGGGGGGGGGGGGGGGAAGAGGCGTCTGTATTCAGCTACCAAGTTTACTTTGTATACTGCAGGCGGTTCCATTTTTTTCTTAATTGGAATTCTAGGTATGGGGTTATATGGTTCCAATGTACCCGGATTAGATTTAGAAAAATTGATTAATCAACCATACCCTGCAACATTGGAAATACTACTGTATTTTGGATTCCTTATTGCTTATGCTGTCAAATTACCGATTATACCTCTACATACATGGTTACCAGATATCCACGGGGAGGCGCATTACAGTACATGTATGCTTTTAGCCGGAATTCTATTAAAGATGGGAGCATACGGATTGATTCGGATCAATATGGAATTGTTACCTCATGCTCATTATCTATTTTCCCCCTGGTTGGTAATAATAGGAGCTGTGCAAATAATCTATGCAGCTTCAACTTCTCTGGGTCAACGAAATTTCAAAAAAAGAATAGCCTACTCCTCCGTATCTCACATGGGTTTCATAATTATAGGAATTGGTTCCATAACCAACATTGGACTAAATGGAGAGATTTTACAAATATTATCGCATGGATTTATCGGTGCTACACTTTTTTTCTTGGCGGGAATGGCTTGTGATAGAATACGTCTTGTTTATCTCGAAGAACTGGGGGGAATATCTATCCCAATGCCAAAAATTTTTACCATGTTTAGTAGCTTTTCAATGGCTTCTCTTGCCTTGCCGGGAATGAGTGGTTTTGTTGCAGAATTAGTAGTATTTTTTGGACTAATTACTAGTCCTAAATTTATGTTAATGCCAAAAATGCTAATTACTTTTGTAAGGCAATTGGAACGATATTAACCCCTATTTATTTATTATCTATGTTACGCCAGATGTTTTATGGATACAAGCTATTTCATGTTCCAAACGAAAATTTTGTGGATTCTGGACCACGGGAACTCTTTCTTTTAATCTGTATCTTTTTACCAGTAATAGGAATTGGTATTTATCCAGATTTTGTTCTCTCGCTATCCGTTGACAGGGTAGAGACTCTATTATCCAAATATTATACTAAATAGGATTTTTTAACTAGTCCGCACTATATTCCATAGTGGAAAAAAAATTCAGAAAAGAAAAAAGTAAAAAGGTCTAATTAGATCTGTCTCGAATTTTTGAGAACCCTTTGAAAAGATGTTCAAGGGGTTCTCAAAACAAACAAAAAAGGAAAAAACCTTCAAAAAATTAGGGATTTAAGTTATGTAATCATTTAGATGGTAATATAAATGAACCATAACTATGTAAACCTATTCCTAACAGATTGATACCAAAATAGTAGATCCAAATTATAAGAAATCCTATCGAAGCTACAAGTGCAGAATTCGTACCCTTCCAATTTGGATTTGTTCTACTATGTAAATATATTGCAAATATGGTCCAGGTAATAAATGCCTAAGTTTCCTTAGGGTCCCAATTCCAATACGATCCCCATGCCTCATTAGCCCATACTGCTCCACAAAGAATACCCATGGTTAAAAGAGTAAACCCAAGACTAATGACACGGTAACTCCAAGAATCCAAACGCTCAGTTAATTGATATTTGTAATAATTTTGAAATGCAGGAAAAGAGGTGCTTTTAAAAGGACTTCTTTTTTGCATATAAATATTCAATCTCACTGAAGAAAAATGTTTTAAGGAAAACTTTTTTAGAAAAGAAATAAAAATCCTTTCAAAATCTAATGATTAGAAGAGCAGCAGATAATAAGGATCCTGTAACACCCTAATTTTTGCTACGTGAAAATCCTTTGCAAATCAAATAATTAAATTCATTTGTTCATGTGCATGACATTATAATTTTATTTTGTTTTCAAATTAATTGACTAAAATAAATCATAGGAACAACTTGTTTGAGCCTACATGCCGTTGCATATTTTTATTAGGTGATTTGCAGTGTTTGAATTTGAATTCAAATTCATTTAAACATTTCAAATATTTATTTTCTACAAAACCAAATTGGAAAGTTCCTTTTACCCCCTCCTTTTTTTTTCTTCTTCGGATTTGGCCCAAATCATCGATTCGGCCCATCTTCCTTCCCTCACCTTCTCTTCTTTGCTTCGGCCCACCTACCGCGCGCCGGCCCAGCGCGCCGCGCCGGCCCAACCGGGAAGCAGCCCAGCCACGGCCCACTCCTCTCAGTCGCTGACACCCTGGACCCGCTTGTCATCCACTCCCTCCTTCTTTCCTTTCCGACGCGCGCCGAGGACAGAGTCTGGAGCGGACTAAAGGCCCGGCCGAGCCGGACTCCGCCCCGCGTCGCCGCCTTCCTTGCTCCTTCCGCACGCTCGGACTCCGC
Organism: Paspalum notatum; assembly: GCA_022530915.1. Lineage (NCBI taxonomy): Eukaryota > Viridiplantae > Streptophyta > Magnoliopsida > Poales > Poaceae > Paspalum > Paspalum notatum. The sequence continues at coordinate 58,356,975 of CM039683.1, read as the reverse complement.
CCCTATATAAGCCACCCACCTCGGTGTCTGCACTCATCCAAAACCCGAGCCCTAGCCGCCGTCGCTTGCGCTCCGAGCCGCCGCGAGTCTGCGCATCGGAATCCACAGCTAAAGGCCACCACCACCGACGAAACCCCGTTGCTGAGCTTTGCCACAAGGTAGGGAGCTTACTCGCTCAATCCCGGCCTCAATTTCGCCTCCGTTCGCCGGAATTTGTCTCACTGTGCCGCCTTCGGTTTGCGTAGGTCGCCGCCGAACGTCGCCGTCCGCCATCGCCGTCCGCCGTCGCCGCTTCTCCATTGTCTACACCTACACCCGCACCTTCGCATTGAGGTATGGAAGCTATCTAGCCTATCCTAGTCCCAAAGCGATTTCTCACCGGAGTTGCACTGCCGCCTCGCCCCGTCGTTGGCCGCTCTCAACCGATGCATCGCCACCGCGACCACCCCACCTACTCCGCCGCATCGAGCTCTTGCTCGCGCGCTTCGCCCCGTTAACCCTAGGCCACCGGAGCCACGATTTCGTGAATCTCCAGCGAAGCGCCGCCGCGCGCCGTGGTCGCCGCCGGCGGAGCCAACCCGCTCCCCCTCCAATTTATTCCCTGCCGTCCGATCTCGATCCAACGGTCCCAGATGCACACAATCGAAGTCAATACCGGTCAGTGCTGCTAGTTTTGCTAAAGAGCCCCTGAGTTTTCCCTGAATCAACCCGCTGTCCAGAATTGTTAGATCTAGGTCCCTGGTTTTAGCGTTTTAGTCCCTGGAAATTCAAATCCCTTTTATTTTAAGCCTTTAAACTTGTTTTAATCATATCTTTTGCGTCTTAACTCCGTTTTGAGCGATTTTCGAACCTACGGAATCGTAATAATGTGTAGATTAATTTTAAAACCTTTCTAACCTCTGTTCATGATGTTTGGTGTACTGTTTTAGTCGATGATCCGCTCGTGTTTGAAAATCAAGCTTGGGAAACCCCTGAGCAGCTTTTTGTCGATCAAGGCAAGTATTCTTTGACCTATGTCCTATTTACATTAATTACACAATCTAAAGCCCAATTTGATTGCTCCTATTAAGGATGACTAGCCTCATATGTCTTTATATGCCTATGAAACATGGGATGGGCTGTGATGTTATAATTTATTTGCTTCCGCTCAACTCACTTTATTTATGTTGCTAATATGGATTAATTAATGATGAACATGATGATAAAAGTTTGGTTTTAGCAACATGGAGACTTGGGCATGTTTAGTTGGTTTTGCCCAAGTGCTTTACCCTAAGGATCGGTTCGCCGAGCGAGCACCCAGAAAAACAGTACAACCACAAGATTCACATGGGCACTGAGCTTGACTGATTAATTAGATGAACTAGAGTTTTGGCTTACTTTCCTGAAACATGGCGTATGAGGGGTCTGGGGGATATGTGACTTTGCCCTTTGCCAATGTGGTGTAGTTTGATTTATTTGTCACCCTTTGGAACGGAACTCTCATATCTTTAGTTGACTGGAGTAACCTGTAACGAGTGGGCCATAACTCTAGGAATTCTTTGTAAAGGTCTCGTAGTGAAACCCTGCCGACTCACCAAAGGTCAGTGTTTGAGGGCCCGTACAGCCCGAGGCAAATGGGAATCATGACTTGTGGGTAAAGTTGTACAACCTCTCGAGAGTGTTTAAAACTGATATATCAGCCGTGCTCACGGTTAAGAGCGGCCTGGACCCTCACAGATTAGAGTTTTCAAAGAAAGTGGCTTATGGAGATCATGGTAATGATGGTGATAACAATGGTTATGGTTATGGTTCATGCTTATTTATTTAATATGTTTTACTGTCTTTATAACAAAAGGAATGGGTTATGCAAATCATGGCTAGTAACTAAAACTTGACCAACTAAAAGCAACTGCTATGCCTGTCCACTATAAAGCCAGTCCACTTTTATCCTAAACGGAATACTTGCTGGGTACGGAATGTACTCATTCTTGCTTGTTTTATACCACGTTGCATCCATTGCAACTGCTGCTCAGATCCACAAGGGAATGGTGATGAATCCTAATCAGGAATTCCAAGACTACGACGAGTTCTAGGCTGGTGTGCCATCCGTCAGTCGCCTGTGAAGCATTGGTCATCTTCTGCTATCATTTAGTTATTTCGTTTTCGGTAAGTTACTCGTTAAAGACATTTATGGTCTGTAATAATGGTTATTACTTTTTAAGTTAAAGTACTGGTTCTGTTATTACTTTTGTTTATGCTATGTATGTGGTTAAACTGATCTTGGCACATACTTGGTTAGCACTTGGTTTTGTTTCTAAAACCGGATGTGACAAAAGTGGTATCAGAGCCATGCTGACCATAGGACGCAAGCCTAGAATAGAACTGGTCGTTTTTAAGGATTTTGCTTACCTTTTTTTGCTTTCTCCATTCAAATACTTGCAATATATGCTATTTGGATATCTGTACTTGTCTATTTCAATTATGACTTTCTATATCTGCTCATCCATCCAATAGTAGAGCTATTTCTTATGTTTGCTTTGGTTGTGGGCCTGTAGATGTCGAGCTTTAAGCGTGGTGCTCGCATGCGTGTTGGCGGACGCATTGGTGGACTGGACAAGACCCGCCGCCACAAGAGTGGGAAGATCTGAACGACACTGAAGAGGAGGACCCCGAAGAGCTAGTACCAGATTCGTCGGATAAGGAGCAGTCAGAAGAGCTTGAAGGGCAGCCAGAAGTGCCACCTATTGTTCCAGAAGACCAAGCCGCAACCCAAGGTCAAGACGGAAGACAAGCCCAAGAACAGCAGAATAAGGATGAAGATCGCTGGAACGAGAGCGTCCACCGTTGGTTCGACTACCCACTGCCGTTTCCTCAGATGTTGCGGGAGGCGTTAGTGAGGCTCCGACTTGGCCACGCGTGGGTCACGTATGTGGGAACTCGCTATCATCACCGTATCTATCAAGAAGAGTGGGCCATGGCCATACAGATCAGCATTTTGGACGAGTATGGAGCGCGACGGGACATTGCCCTCAGCTATGCCCCTGCCCTTCGCCACACCTACGAAGCCGCCATCAGTGATGCAGCTCAGGAAGCCCTGGCGACCCTATGCTACTCTTGCGATAGCCAGTTAGCCGATGGTACGCTGTGTTACCTTCCCCGCCGTCATCCTGGAGGACTCGACACGTGGATCGTTACTCCTACTGCAGAGAAGAACCCATGCCTTGAAGCCACTGTCGACTACCTTGTCGCGCTCAACACCGATTACAATGCCCTTGCTGAGGAGTTGCGCACGGCAAAGCTGGAAATTTCAAGATTGCGCGCTCAAATTACACCAAGCATGCCATTGTTCAACCCCGTCTACTACCCACCAAGGAAGAGGGTCCGCTACAATGATCCAACAGCAAGGACCTACATTCGGCATCCTTAGGAGAGTTACCATTGTAATAGGGTCTATTAGCATCGTCTAGTTTAGTTAGATCGGATAGACTTAGATCGTTTAAAAGTGTGCACGTTTGCTTGTAATGGTGTCATATGGATGATTTGGTTCTTTGTAATGAGTGCTTAAGTTGTGGGGTGATGTCCACAATTTATTCTTTTGGTTGAATGCTTAATAAGTTTAATAAAGATAGCGAGTTTGGGAAAAGCCTTGCTTTATCTATATCTATGATTAGGTCTTTATCTTAACTATCTTGGTTACCAATGTGGAATGAGATCTATGACCTGGGATAAGTGCTAATGATATATTTGGCCAAATCAGATGAGTACGGGATGTGGTCATGGTCGTGGTCGTGGAGGTAGAGGAGGTCGTGGAGACAGAGGACTCCCGAATCCACCGCCGCCAATGACTATGGAGCAGCTGATCATGAACCAGACCCAGGTGATACAAGCTCTCCGTCAAGCCGTGGTGGCCATGCACCAGGCGCAACAGCAACCACCCCCGCCACCGCCGCCGCAACAGTGTGACAGACGCGCGGATTTTCTGAAAGGACACCCACCGGTATTTACTCACTCTGCTGACCCCATGGATGCAGAAGACTGGCTCCGCGTAATAGAGCGGGAGTTGGACATCGCTCAGTGCACCGATCAAGAGAAGGTTCTCTACGGTCCTCACCAGTTGCGTGGTGCCGCCCAACAATGGTGGGAGTCATACCGCCTTGCTCATAACAACCCCAACACTATCACCTGGCAAGAGTTTGTAGAGAGATTCAGAGTGCACCACGTTCCAGCTGGCGTGATGTCATTGAAGAAAGAGGAGTTTCTAGCACTCACTCAGGGTGCTATGTCCTTCAGTGAGTATCGGGACAAATTCCTACAGTTGTCCCGTTATTGTCCAGAGGAAGTTAATACCAATCTCAAGAAACAACACCGCTTTCTCAAAGGCTTGGTTGATCCACTTAGGTGCCAGCTCATGAACCACACTTTCCCTAACTGCCAGCAGCTGATAGACCGAGCTATTGTGACGGAAAATACTCGTCGCGAGATGGAGGAGAAGAAGCGTAAGAAAAAGGCGCAACAATCTAGCAGCAACACCCGACCTAAGTACTCTGGGTCAGCCAATTACCAGAACCACCCTACACAGAGCACCGGACAACAAGGCAATGGTCAAGTACAGCACTCCAACAATCAAGCTCAGCATCATCAGACCCATGTCAGCACTCCTGTGAAACTCGGCACGCCAGTACAGTCGGGGATGAAACGACTCCAATTCCGCGGTGCCGGAATCGAAGCCTTTTACAACATGCGATAGTCCCAAAACACATAAAAGCTATCACATGCAGTGTCACAGCATAGTATCAGTTCCAAACTCCACGAATTTAATTTATTACATGCCGTAACTCGGCGATACTTCGGCTCGCAGGCTGGTAATTAAGCAAACCGAACAAGCATCACGATTAGAGTAGCAGCGACGTAGTAGTCCCCTCCATAGGCATCCTTGAGCGTAGCTCCAGCCTCAGTCCTCATACCAGTTGTCCCGTGTGACGATGTTGTCTAGCTCGTCATCACCTGAGTCTACACGGTAAGCGTGCAGGTCACTAGCCGAACACCCCAAGCAAGCCTGACTAGTATTCAAGTAGAGACTGGCTTCCTAGCAAAGCATAAAGAGAAAAGAGAGCAGTATATCCGGTTGAATTCTCTGGGCAGTCGGTTCCACGACCGAGTCCCCCTCTCGACACTTATCCCAACACATACGTCGCCTCACCACCATTCACCTCTTCCATACACCCTCTCATCATCAACTATTTCTGCGGCATGGGAAGCTCCCACCCGCCCATCCTCAACGGCCTCAGCCGGTATTCTATCACTCGAGGGAGAAGAGAAGAAAACCCATGCTAGATGAGATGAGGTTTGCCCTTGGTCCGTCCTTGACCGTGGACGTCGGCTTTACGTAAAGATTTACACTCTGCAGAGGTTTGTACATCTGTACCCACTCGAGATGGGATAAGGGCAGTGTTCCACTGCCATTGGCCCACCACACCGGTAATGATCTCCCCTTCCTGGCATCATTCTGCTTTCCTGAGCTAGAAAACTGTGCGGATATACTATCCACTGCACTCTCTGGACTGTGAGCTTGAGTAGTCCGGGGCCTCCACGGGTTGAGTCTATCGGGAACGTGTGGCTGCATCACAGACCCACCATCGTTCCCTAACACTATCGCCTTACGCCTGCAGTCCGAGTACCATTGGGGAAGATCGAAAACCGGGCCTGAGGTCGCGTGGTATGCACGAAATATCCAAGAGTTATCACCCCTACTCGGTCCTTATACTGGCGAGAGCAAGCCTTCCAAGGGTCGGTTGCCACCCTCCGCGGTGGGCCGTGCACCACCACACACCTCACTCCGCTCTGGGCAGAGTTCTAGTCTCTCCCATAGTTCCGGTGCCGACTCTCGCCACCCAATCTCACACACCATCTCGCACTCAAAACCATCCCACTTCACGCACGCCAAGAGTTATCACATCCCGCCACAATATCACCCAACTCACATCATGTTCATTTTATTAAGTCGGTATTAGTTGTTCAAAACAATGGTGTAAATAAAATAAGTATCCATGTGGGTTGGCTTAGTGCGGAGCAAAATCATTTTCACCTATGCAGTACTACCATTTGTGCGTGTCTATGGGTATTGAAGCGGGGTGTTCGCTGACCTTGTTCGTCGGTGTTCTCCTCAGGCAGGTACTCTGGATCTTCCGGGTCGTCCTCCTAGTGCTCCGACTCTGGGAATAAGCTACGAGTAAGTACTAGCAGAAAGAACCAAATGAGCAATTAAAATGCAACACCAATTAACGAGACTTAGTCCCAGGTGATAGAGAATTATTTTAGATGAGAGTTGGGGTGGATTTCATAATTTTTGGAGTTGGGATGAATTTATTATGAATTTCCTTAGTTAAATCTAGGTTTTAATAATTAAAAAGACGAACTAGGGGAAAACTAGGTCATAGGGCCGGATTTGGCCTGCTCGGCCTCCATTCCCAAGCCGGCCCGCTCGGCTTTCTTCACTCGACGACCCGCTTGCTTGGCCTGCTTCCGCTCCAGTCTAGTCCATCTGACCGGGCCTTGCTCCCTGCCCTAAACTAGGCCTTCTCATCCCTTCCGTCTCGGCCCGGCCCACGTCACCAACCGGTTCGGCCTGCCCTCTCTCCCTCGGATTCGGCCTACGCCGGCCTGTTCGGCAAGTCCCTCCGATCGATGAAATGCCGCAGAGGCGCGGCGTTGCGACGAAGCTCGCCACCGGCGGTAGCATCGCGCAGATGCGCCTTTCTTACACCTGTGGACACAAGTCTCAGCGCGAAGGCCGGTCCCCCCCTCAGATTGATAGGGGTGCGGCGGCGTCCACCGGCTGGCCATGCGCACAACCGCGACGGCTCGCCGGTGCCCGTGCAGGCTTGGCGAGGTTGGATTCTGGTGTAAATCCTGGGGATGCTTCGGCTGCGGCGGTTGGTCCAGGTGCCAAGAACGGCCAGGGCTAGGACTGGGGCTAGGGTTACACAGTGATGGCTTGGCTCAAGCGGTAGCGTGTCGGCGTTCACGGACTCAAGTCCGGTCGCCATGGCGCGGGCAAATGCTCTGCTAGACTGTGGTTTGGTTGCTCTGGCATAGGTCGAGCAGGTGCATGGTACCAAATACCCACGCGCGGTTACGGGCGTACCCGCCCGCGGTGTCGTTCACCATGCGCACGCGACTTGGTGTGCACGGCGTGGCGAGCACTCGCACAGGCAGCAAGGTCAGGGGCGGTACGATCCTTCCGATCGGCGCCCCAGCAGTGTACTAGCGCGACGGCGCTCCCCCTATGGCCAACTACGACGACCGCCGTGGCTTCGAGTCACAGCGCGAACGCCGGCTCCAGGACACCATGGGGGCAGCACACGGACAGAGAGCGCACGGAGAGCACAGGTCCATGGCGGGGATTGGACTAGGGGAACGGGATCTCTCTCACTGTGCTTCTCTTGCCGACGTGAAGGTGTCCCCGGCGAGGTAGAGGTGGCTGGGTACGGCGGTGAGGTGCGGCAGCTCCGGCGAACGGCCTTGGGTCCGATCCGGCGGTGTCCTTGCGCAGACGCGGTGTAGCCCCGCTCCGAGCTCGCGGCCTTCTTCTCCCTTGGCTGGTGTAGCTTCGACGGCGTCGCCCTCCTTCTTCCTCAGCTCTGGTCACCCCCTTCCGCGGCTTCCTCTCTTCCCAGCTCTCCCTCCTGGCGGCGGAATTGGGGAAGAATCCCCGGGCGATTAGGGTCTCCAGGTGTGGCTCGTTCCACTCTTTATAGGGAGGGGCACTAGGGTTGGATTGGGGAGGCGGTTTGGCTCGGCGGTGGCGGGAATCGACCAGGCGCCACCCTCCTGCTCCTCTTCCGGCTCTCTCTCTCTCTCCTGCGCGTAGCCGACAGGGTCACGCATCCTGCGTGGCCCCGGGCCCCATGAGGCCATGGCGGTTGGAGTTTGATCCAATCCTCAACCACTCCTCCGGCTTGGCGCACAAGAAGGTGGACATGGTCGGGGGGGTCTGGTGCGGCGCGGCGCGGCTTGAGCTTGGGCTCGCCCGGTTCGGAGGAAGGGGAAGAAAGAGAACGACTGCTAGAGGGCCCCGCTTGGCAGTGAGACTGCGGCGGTACCCTACTGGCAGTGGCTTGACCTGGCGCGTGGTGGACAAGGGGTTTGGGCCTCGTGGCGCGTTTTAGGCCCACGGGGTGGTTTGCTTAGGTGGGCTGGTTCGGCCGGTTGGGCCCCTTTTTCCTTTACACTGATTTCTATTTTCCTTTCTATTTGCATTGATTTGATTTGGTTTAATTTACACACTCAAACAAAGAAGCAATAAGAGCCAAAATATGATGCAGCAGGTTTACACGAGAAATAACATTAAGCAAAGATAAATTACTAGCACCACAAGATACACATTTAACTTACTTAATCAACACTTATTAATTGATTGTATTCAATGCACAAACAATAATTAAAAAGAAATTTTTAAGTAGTGATTTTTTGGGTTACAAAAAGTAGGGTTGTTACAGTCTCCCCCCTCACAAGAATCTCGTCCTCAAGATTTAGGGTTGACTTACTCATTCTCGAAGAGGTGCAGGTACTTCTCTCGCAGTTCTGACTCCTTTTCCTAGGTAGCCTCTCTTTCGGAGTGATTGCTCCATAACACCTTGCATACCGGAATTCTAGTTCTCCTTGTACCCTTTTCTGCTCGATCAAGAATTTGTACTGGATACTCCAAGTATTCCAAGTTATCCTGCAAGTCCACTGCCTCCAGTGATATTTGCTCCTCCGGCAACCTTAAACACTTGCGAAGCTGTGAGACGTGAAACATGGGGTGTACTCCAGAAAGGTGCTCTGGCAGTTCGAGCTCATAAGCAAGATCCCCAACTTTCTGCTTAATCCTGAAAGGTCCGATGTACCTTGGTGCTAACTTGCCTCGGGTGTGAAACCTCTTAGTTCCTCGTAGGGGTGACACCTTCAAGAATACATACTCTCCTTCATCAAAGGTAAGCTCTCTTCTGCGTTTATCTGCATAGCTCTTCTGACGGCTCTGAGCAATTCTGAGGTTCTCTCTGACCTTAGCTACATTCTCAGCTGCTTCCATAAACATTGCTGGCCCAAAGAACTGTCTCTCTCCTGCTTCTTCCCACATCAACGGAGTTCTGCACTGGCGGCCATACAATGCTTGAAAAGGTGACATCACGATGCTAGCCTGGTAGCTGTTGTTGTAGGAAAACTCAGCAAAGGGCAAGCTGTCTTCCCAATTTGGACCGTAGTTCAGCACACAAGCTCTCAAAAGATCCTCCAAGAGTTGATTCACTCGTTCTGTCTGTCCATCAGTCTGAGGGTGGTAGGCTGTGCTGTAATCCAGCTTTGTGTCCAAAGCCGGTTGCAGGATTTTCCAAAATCTAGCAGTGAACTGAGGTCCACGATCAGAAACTATGCTCAATGGAGCTCCATGCAACCTGAGGATTTGGATGTATAGTTCTGCTAACCGCGATGCATTATAGTTTGCTTTGACTGGTATGAAATGAGCCGATTTGGTCAGTCGATCAACAATCACCCAAATGGAGTCATTCCCCTTTGGAGAGCGGGGAAGCCCTACTATGAAGTCCATGGTGATCTTCTCCCATTTCCACATTGGAATCTCGAGAGGTTTCAGCAAACCAGCAGGTCTCTATTTTTCTGCCTTTACTCTGCTACAGACATCACATCTGGCAACGAACTCCGCTATATCCCGCTTCATCCTTCTCCACCAGAACAGCTTTTTCAGGTCTTGGTACATTTTCGTGCTTCCTGGGTGGATAGAATACTTGGTACAATGAGCTTCCGTCATGATCGAATCACGGATGTCCTTGTTCAGAGGAACACACAAACGACCCTTCAACCAAAGGGTACCCTGCTGATCCTTCCTGAAGTCGAGCAACAATCCTTTCTCCATTCCCACTTTGAGCTCTGCTATACTTGGGCAAGCTTTCTGGGCCTGACGGATTTGATCCTCCAGATTGCAATGAACCCTTAGCTCATTCAGTTGTTCTATGCTGACAAAGTCAAGTCTCAACTGTTCCATCTCTGCACATAACTCAGTGGACAGTTCCTCTCCGGTCAGAAGGTTGCAGTAACTCTTGCGGCTCAATGCGTCAGCTACCACATTTGCCTTTCCTAGGTGATAATGGATCTCTAGCTCATAGTCTTTGATCAACTCAAGCCATCTTCGCTGTCTCATGTTCAGCTCCGTCTGGATGAATATGTACTTCAGGCTCTTGTGATCTGTGTAAATCTTACACTTATTTCCCATCAAGTAGTGCCTCCAGATCTTCAAAGCGTGAACAACTGCAGCTAGCTCCAAGTCATGTGTCGGGTAATTTTCCTCGTGAGCTCTCAACTGTCTGGAAACATAGGACACCACATTGTTGTCTTGCATTAGCACGCATCACAGACCTTGCCTGGATGCATCATAGTACACCACGAAGTCCTTATATATGTAGGTCAGGTAGGGTAAGCACTGGGGCCGTGGTTAACTTTTCCTTCAGGAGCTGGAAACTCCCCTCACACTTGTCATCCCACTCGTATGTTGTGTTGTTCTTGAGTAATCCCGTCATAGGCTTAGCAATTTTAGAGAAGTTCTCCATGAATCTCCGATATTATCCTGCTAGCCCTAGGAAACTCTGGATTTTTGTCCATTGCGAGGCGTTTTCCAATTTGACACCACTTCAACCTTTTCCGGGTCAATAGACACTCCCTCAGTTGTCAGCACGTGACCAAGGAAAGCCACTTTCTCAAGCCAAAAATCACACTTGCTGAACTTTCCGTATAACTGATTCTCACGAAGCTTCTCTAGCACGATCCTCAAGTGCTGCTCATGCTCCTCCGGGTCTTGGAGAAAATCAAGATGTCATCGATGAAGACCACTACACACTGATCAAGTTCCTTCATGAAGATCATATTCATCATGTTCATGAAATAAGCAGGAGCATTAGTCAATCCGAACGACACGACAGTGAACTCATAGTGACCATAACGGGTCACAAAAGTTGTCTTCGGAATGTCTGACTCACGGATCCTCATCTGGTGATAACATGACCTGATATCAATCTTGCTGAAATGCTTTGCCCCTTTCAGTCGGTCCAGCAAATCATCAATCCGAGGCAACGGGTACTTGTTCTTTATGGTGACCGCGTTCAAGTCCCTATAGTCAATGCACATCCTCATGGTTCCATCCTTCTTCTTTACGAACAACACCGGTGCTCCCCACCGTGACACACTATCTCTGATGAAACCCTTCTCAAGCAGCTCGTCCAACTGTTTCTTCAGCTCATCATACTCTTTCCCGGACATTCTGTATGGTGCCTTGGCAATTGGAACAGTTCCTGGTATGAGATCGATCGCAAACTCTATCGCCCTAACCGGTGGTAAGCCAGGCAGCTCCTCTGGAAAGACATCCGGGTATTCTCGTACTACTGGCACATCTTTCACTGACTTGGTAAAGAGGGAGTGTACCACCCGAAAAGCTATGCAGATAAGCGCAGGCGTGAGCTCACTTTTGAAGCAGGAGAATTTGTGTACCTGAAAGTGTCACCCTTACGTGGTACCAAGAGGTTTCATATGAGAGGGAAGCTTGCACCAAGATATGTTGGGCCTTACAAAATCAAGAAGAAGATTGGAGAGCTAGCCTACGAGCTTGAGTTGCCAGAGCACTTGTCCGGTGTGCACCCAGTGTTTCACGTTTCTTAGCTTCGCAAATGTTTGAGGTTACCTGATACAAAGATATCGCCAGAAGCAGTTGACTTCCAAGATAACCTGCAGTACTTGGAGTATCCAGTGCAGATTCTTGACCGAGCAGAGAAAGGAACAAGAAGAACAAGAATTCCAATGTGCAAAGTGCTATGGAGCAATCACTCAGAAAGAGAAGCTACCTGGGAGAAAGAGTCAGAACTTCGGGAGAAGTACCCGCACCTCTTCGAGAACATGTAAGTTACCCCTAAATCTCGAGGACGAGATTCTTATGAAGGGGGAGACTGTAACAACCCTAATTTTTGTAAACCAAAAATCACAACATGAAAATTTTGTTTCTAATTATGTTTGTTGCATTGCATTTAACATGAATAATGGGAAAAACTAATTAAAATAAATAACCAATGCTAGATATAATCAGTAATTAATTTTTATTTATTTATGTTGTATCTTGTGCTTAACTTTGTGCATCATCTATTTGGTTCTTCTTGGATCTTTGGTTGATTGCAAATCAAATTCAAATTAGAACAAACAAAATGGAAAAGCAAAGCAGAAAAGGAAAGAAATGGAAAAGGCCTTCTGGCCCAGCCAAGCCAATCCCGGCCTAAACCACCACGCGCTTCCATGCTCCTGGGCCACCGCGCAGCGTGCACAGCCTAGCGACGGAAGAGCCTACACCAGCCACTGCCGAATGGACCGCCGCAGCTATGTCACCGCCAAGTGGGGCCCAATCGTCAGCTTTCCCTTCCATCCTCATCTTTCCTTTCTGCGTTCCGATCGGAACAGAGCCGGCCGGGCCTCGACCGCGCATGTGCGCTACCCTGGTTCCCTTGCGCGCCAAGCCGGGGATGGGATCTCCCTGCTAGCCTGCTCGCCCAACCGCCCGCGCCGTGTGGGCCACCCCGGGACGCCCAAGCCCAATCCCCTGGCCGCCGCTGCTATAAAGAGAAAGTGCACCGAACCGAAAACCCTAGAGCCTAGGCTTTCCCCTTTCCACCCAGCCGCCGCCACCGTGAGAGAGGGTCGAGGAAGCCGGGATTGGAGCCGGAGAAGAGGATGCCTCAGTGCCGTTCGTGCCAAGAAGAGGAGTAGCCGGAGCTGGATGTCGTTCGCGTTGCAAGGAGGAGGCCGCCTGCCGGGGAGAAACTGCGACAATACCGACACCGCTTGTGCCAAGGTGGAGGGACGTGCGCGCGCGACGCCGTCGCCAGGATCCCGATGCCAAGCCGACGCCACCGTACCCGCCGTCCTCTGCTTCCTCTACCCCGAGACGTGTTCGACTCCTCGTCACCAAGCCAAGCATGGTGAGAAATCGAGTTGCCCCTTTGCCGATCCCCTCGCCGCGGACCGGGTCTCTTTGGATCCTTTCCGTTCGCGCGTGTCGCCGCTGCAGCATCCTAGAGCGCCGTCGTCGTGCGGTTTCTCAAGCCGCTGGCCACCATGTTAGGTAGCCTTGGAGAGCACTGCCGTTTCTACCTTACTGACGGGGAGCCGGTCATGAGCCGAGCTACCCCTGCTCTCGTGCCATTCGCACTCCGCGCACGCCACGCCGTGGGCGTGCAGCGCCACCGTGATCAAGAATACCCATGCCCGCACGCATGTCTGTGTGCTCTATTTCGTCACCGCCGCAGAGTCCATCTCGTCTCCGTGTAGGATGTTTAGGAGCCGTCGCTGTGACCGGGTTATGCCTGCACTCGCGCGCGTTCACGTCACGGCGAGCGGACGTCTATCCGCTAGGCACCACCATGACCGCCTCCCGTGTTTTGCTGCCACCGTGGCCATGTCCCTTCGCCGCCGAGCCAGACTGTGGAGGGCCCCTCGTCACCGTCGCAGTCAGATTTGTTCTGTGCTCTTGCCCTTCAGTCGACCCGCGAAGACCTCGTCTTGCCGACGCGGCCGGAGCCACTCCGTGCCCGCTTGCCGTTCCGCACCGTCACGCGCCACGCCTGTGTGTCCGCGCGTGTCATCCGTACCTTGCCGCCGGTCGAGCAATCGCCCTGGAAGAACCTGCCTTCGAGCCGTGATGTGTGCAGGGAGTTGGAGTCGCGCCCTGGCGCGTTGTCGCCGCCGCGGCAAGCGCCGCCGGTGAGGAGAGCCTTGGAGGCTTTTCACCGAGCACCTGGTGCGCGGAGTGGGAGACGGAGGAGATCGGAGAGAGAGACGGGGCGAGCAGAGTAGGCTCCCGTCGAGTGGGCCGTGAGGTTGACCCACTTTCGCGCGTCGCAAGCCTGTTGAGAGAGAAGAGAGAGTGGGAAGGAGAGGCAGGTCACGGGCCGGGGCAGGCCGAGCGCCAGGTGGGCTACCTGCTCAGGAGGAAGAGAAAGGAGGCGGCCCGTGCGACGCGGGCCGAGCCGAGTGGAAGGAGAGAGTGCGCCAGTTTTGGCCCATACGCTTAGCCCTGCATTTAATCTTTTCCTGAAAATGTTAAACCCGAATTAAATTTAGAATAACCATAAGAAATTCATAACAACTCGGAAAATTATGAAACCAGTCCCTAAATTCATCTAAAATCAAGCTCTGCGAGTTAGAGCTATTGTTTGAGAGATGTTGGTTCTTTATGCATCTTATTTGGAGTTTGTGTGCATTCGATTTATTCGGTCTTTCGCGTATAGGTCCGGAGGATCTCTCGGAGGACCCTGATGAGTACGACTACTTCGTCTACACCGGAGATTTAGAGCAACCAGCTCTACCGAGGTCACCATTCAGACACTTCCCTGCTTCAAATCCTATAGACACACATATATGCTGCTGCTGCTTTATTTATGATCATGCTTGCTATGTTAACCCAAAAATAGGGAGCCTACTTCCATTTAGCCACTATTACCCTGCTTGCTATATTGCCACCACCATATTACTACTTCAACTAAATAAAATGAAAATGATGTGAAATTGGGTGATATGATGGTGGGATGTGATAACTCTTGGCGTGTGTGAAGTGGGTGGGTTTTTTGAGCACGAGATGGTGTGTGAGATGGGTGGCAGGAGTCGGCACGGAAATTATGGTAGAGACTAGAACTCTACCCTGAGTGGAGAGAGGTGTGTGGTGGTGCACGGCCCACCGCTGAGGGTGGCAACCGACCCCTGGAAGGCTTGCTCTCGCCAAATTAAGGACCTAGTAGGGGTGATAACTCTTGGATATTTCGTGCATACCACACGACCTCAGGCCCGGTTCTCGATCTTCCCCAATGGCACTCGGACTGTAGGTATGAGGCGATAGTGTTAGGGGACGATGGTGGGTCTGTGATGCAGCCACACGTCCCCTATAGACTTGACCCGTGGAGGCCCCGGATTCTTCGAGCTCACAGTTCTGAGAGTGTGGTGGATAGTATATCCGCACAGTTTTCTAGCTCAGGAAAGCAGAATGATGCCAAGAAGGGTAGGTCATTACCGGTATGGTGGGCCAATGGCAGCGGACGCTCTGCCCTTATCCCATCTCGTGTGGGTACAGATGTACAAACCTCTGCAGAGTGTAAATCTTTATGTAAAGCCGACGTCCACGGTCAAGGACGGACCAAGGGCAGAACTCACCTCATCTAGCATGGGTTTTCTTCTCTTCTCCCTGGAGTGATAGAACACCGGCTGAGGCCGTTGAGGATGGGCGGGTGGGAGCTTCCCATGCTGCAGAATTAGTTGATGTTGAGTGGATGTATGGAAGTGGTGTATGGTGGTGAGGTGTGAATGTGTTGGCATGAGTGATGAGCATGGGAACCGGCCGTGTGACCGAATTCCAAAATGGAACAATGATATAATAATTTGGATAATGCTGCTATTTGCTTGCTTGCATAGGAAGCCTAGAGCCTTCCACTTGTGCCAGTCCTTTTTATTTTTATGTTGCCGCCTAGGAGAGTGTCTCAGGGTGGCCTGCTCTACTGGTGCGCAGGTTTTGGAGATGAGTCGGAAGCTGACCAATTCCACGACGGACGGATGCGAGATGGATGACAACCACTCCTACGACGGATGGAGATGAGACGGACGATGATCATTCCCATGAAGGACGGTACGACTGAGGATCACGGTGCTACTCTCAAGGACGCCTGTGGAGATGGACTCGAAGACCTATTTTCTACTGCCAGATTACGATTTCTGCTTGATTCAGTCCTGCTGGACTTGTACCGGCTTAGGCCAATAATGTATATATGTAATGTTAATCGAAGCTATGGATGTGATACCGATTGAAACATATGAATTGCGATAGCTTATGTGTATCCTGGGACTATCGCAATGAGTAAAGACTTGGATTTCGGCATCGCGGAATCCGGGTCGTTTCAAGGGAGTAACAATTGCTTCAAGTGTAGTGGAACCGGTCATTGGTCCCAGCAGTGCCCACAGAAAAATACACCGCAACGAACCCCAAGAGGAGGCTCCACCACTCCGGCTTCTGGCCAGCAGCGCAGTACAAATGGACAAGTGAACTATGTGTCAGCCGAGGCTATGCAAGGAACTCCCAACGTAATGCTAGGTACGTTATCTGTAAAATTTGCACCCTGCCTCGATCCTTTTTGATCCCAGTGCTTTGCATTCATTTATTACTGCCCAATATGGGAACCATCATAAAATACCAGTAGCAACTATGGAACGTTCCCTGTTAGTAAGTTCACCGGGAGAAGGAATGAAGGTAGATAGTATTTGTCCGAGTACCAACATTAATTTAAGAGGGGTAGAATTTCCTGCCGATCTTATTGTTTTGTAAACAAGTGGAGTAGATGTTGTCATTTTTGGGAATGAATTGATTGCAAAATTTCAACGGACTAATAGTATGTGCTGAGAGGAAGGTGACTTTGACCAAGCCATCCGGGGAACACTTGGAAGTTTTGAAGGACATACCCCAGTCGGGAGAATTTAAAGGTACCAGAGAAGCGATTACCGAAGGATGACCCTACAGTAGATTCCCTGAGCTTTCTTTGCTAGCCAATCCTAAAATCTCGGAACGAGATTTCTTTAAGGGGGTAGGTTTGTAACACCCTAATTTTTGCTATGTAAAAATCCTTTGCAAATCAAATAATTAAATTCATTTGTTCATGTGCATGACATTATAATTTTATTTTGTTTTCAAATTAACTGACTAAAATAAATCATAGGCACAACTTGTTTGAGCCTACATGCCGTTGCATATTTTTATTGGGTGATTTGCGGTGTTTGGATTTGAATTCAAATTCATTTAAACATTTCAAATATTTATTTTCTACAAAACCAAATTGGAAAAGTTCCTTTTACCCCCTCCTTTTTTTTTCTTCTTCGGATTCGGCCCAAATCATCGATTCGCCCATCTTCCTTCCCTCACCTTCTCTTCTTTGCTTCGGCCCACCTACCACGCGCTGCCCCAGCGCGCCGCGCTGGCCCAACCGGGAAGCAGCCTAGCCGCGGCCCACTCCTCTCAGTCGCTGACACCCCGGACCCGCTTGTCATCCGCTCCCTCCTTCTTCTTTCCTTTCCGACGCGCGCCGAGGACAGAGTCCGGAGCGGACTCAAGGCCCGGCTGAGCCGGACTTCGCCCCGCGTCGCCGCCTTCCTTGCTCCTTCCACACGCTCGGACTCCGCCCCTATATAAGCCACCTACCTCGGTGTCCGCACCTATCCAAAACCTGAGCCCTAGCCGCCGTCGCTTGCACTCCGAGCCGCCGCGAGTCCGCGCATCGGAATCCATAGCTAAAGGCTACCACCGCTGATGAAACCCCGTTGCTGAGCTTTGCCGCAAGGTAGGGAGCTTACTTGCTCAATCCCGGCCTCGATTTCGCCTCCGTTCGCCGGAATTTGGCTCACCGTGCCGCCTTCGGTTCGCGCAGGTCGCTGCCGAATGTCGCCGTCTGCCATCGCCGCTTCTCCGTCGTCTACACCTACACCCGCACCTTCGCATTGAGGTATGGAAGCTATCTAGCCTATCCTAGTCCCTAATCTCGCCCTACACCGACGGCGATTTCTCGCCGGAGTTGCACTGCTGCCTCGCCGCGTCGCTGGCCGCTCTCAACCGATGCATCGCCGCCGCGACCACCCCGCCTACTCCGCCGCACCGAGCTCTTGCTCGCACGCTTCGCCCCGTTAACCCTAGGCCACCGGAGCCACGATTTCGTGAATCTCCGGCAAAGCGCCGCCGCGCGCCGTGGTCGCCGCCGGCGGAGCCTACCCGCTCCCCCTCCGATCTATTCCTTGCCATCCGATCTCGATCCAACGGTCCTAGATGCACACAACCGGAGTCAATACCGGTCAGCGCTGCTAGTTTTGCTAAAGAACCCCTGAGTTATCCCTGAATCAACCTGCCGTCCAGAATTGTTAGATGTAGGTGCTTGGTTTTAGCGTTTTAGTCCCTGGAACTTCAAATCTCTTTTATTTTAAGCCTTTGATCTATGTCCTATTTACATTAATTACACAATTTAGAGCCCAATTTGATTGCTCCTATTAAGGATGACTAGCCTCATATGTCTTTATATGCCTATGAAACATGGGATGGGCTGTGATGTTATAATTTATTTGCTTCCACTCAGCTCACTTTATTTATGTTGCTAATATGGATTAATTAATGATGAACATGATGATAAAAGTTTGGTTTTAGCAACATGGAGACTTGGGCATGTTTTGTTGGTTTTGCCCAAGTGCTTCATGGGCACTGAGCGACCACCCAGAAAAACAGTACAACCACAAGACTCACATGGACACTGAGCTTGACTGATTAATTAGATGAACTAGAGTTTTGGCTTACTTTCCTGAAACATGGCGTATGAGGGGTCAGGGGATATGGGACTTTGCCATTTGCCAATGTGGTGCAGTTTGATTTATTTGTCACGCTTTGGAACGGAACTCTCATATCTTTAGTTGACTGAAGTAACCTGTAACGAGTGGGCCATAACTCTAGGAATTCTTTGTAAAGGTCTCGTAGTGAAACCCGAGATTTTGGGTTGGCTAGCAAAGAATTTCAGCGAATCTACTGTAAGGTCGTCCTTCGGCAGCTGATTCACCAGTGCCCTTAATTTATATATAATGGGGAGATAAAAAGAAGGTAAAATTAAATTCAATAAATTCAAATAGTTAATTAAGTTCAAAACGGTATTCCATAATTTCATTCCAATAAAAAAAAGACTTAGTCTTTTATACAAGACATTATAAAACTTATAGAATTCTAATCATTAGGATTTCTCTTTTATATGTAGTAAGCAATATTCGAGAATTTCCTATAAATGTAGGTTTTCTTTGGAATTCAATCAATCAATTACGAAACAAGAGAGCTCTTTTATTTTAAGAGAAAGAAATACAAAAATAAATAGAAAGTCACATGATTCAATCTTTTATTGTATTTTAATATTTAACAAATATTTTTTTTATTAATAACTAGTTAATAAAATTCTTTAATTCACTTTTTGAATTTAAGCAACTAAACTCATTCTGCATTTTTGAGTATTTTAATGAAATGAGAGAAATTTGGAAAAAATCCAAAATTCCAATATTTTTTCTTATTTTTATTTTTTTAATTCCTTTAGAAAGAGATAAGAATAGGTTTGGTGAATCTGAAACAATTTCAATTTTATAGAAAAATTGAACTATAAATTTCAACTAAAAATTGCTATTTCTTTTCTTATGGAACATACATATCAATATGCCTGGGTAATCCCTCTTCTCCCACTTCCAGTTATTATGTCAATGGGATTTGGACTTTTTCTTATTCCGACAGCAACAAAAAATCTTCGTCGCATATGGGCTTTTCCTAGTATTTTACTCTTAAGTATAGCTATGGTATACTCGGTTCACCAGTCTATTCAACAAATAAATGGAAGTTCTGTCTATCAATATCTATGGTCTTGGGCCATCAATAATGTTTTTTCCTTAGAATTTGGATACTTGATCGGCCCCCTTACGTCTATTATGGTAATACTAATTACTACCGTAGAAATCTTGGTTCTTATTTATAGTGACGATTATATGTCTCACGATGAAGGATATTTGAGATTTTTTGTTTATATAAGTTTTTTTAATACTTCCATGTTGGGATTGGTTACTAGTTCCAATTTGATACAAATTTATTTTTTTTGGGAACTTATCGGAATGTGTTCCTATTTATTGATAGGCTTTTGGTTTACACGGCCAATTGCAGCGAATGCTTGTCAAAAAGCTTTTGTAACTAATCGTGTAGGAGATTTTGGTCTTTTATTAGGAATTTTAGGTTTTTTTTGGATAACGGGTAGTTCAGAGTTTCGGGATTTGTTCAAAATAGCTAATAACTGGATTCCTAATAATGGGATTAATTCCTTACTTACTACTTTGTGTGCTTTTTTATTATTCCTTGGTGCAGTTGCAAAATCCGCACAATTCCCTCTTCACGTATGGTTACCTGATGCTATGGAAGGACCCACTCCCATTTCAGCTCTTATACACGCAGCAACTATGGTTCCTGCGGGGATTTTTCTTTTGGCTCGACTTCTTCCTCTTTTCATATCTCTACCCTTGATAATGAGTCTAATTTCTTTAGTAGGTACAATAACACTCTTCATAGGAGCCACTTTAGCTCTTGCTCAGAGAGATATTAAAAGAAGTTTAGCCTATTCTACAATGTCTCAATTAGGTTATATGATGTTAGCTCTAGGTATAGGTTCTTATCAAGCTGCTTTATTCCATTTGATCACTCATGCTTATCGAAAGCTTTATTGTTCTTAGGATCGGGATCCATTATTCATTCAATGGAACCTCTTGTTGGGTATTCACCAGATAAAAGTCAGAATATGGTTCTTATGGGCGGTTTAAGAAAATACATTCCAATTACAAGAACTACTTTTTTATGTGGTACACTTTCTCTTTGTGGTATTCCACCTCTTGCCTGCTTTTGGTCCAAAGATGAAATCCTTAGTAATAGTTGGTTGTATTCACCCTTTTTTGGAATTATAGCCAGGATTAACTGCATTTTATATGTTTCGGATATATTTACTTACTTTTGATGGGTATTTGCGTGTTCATTTTCAAAATTACAGCAGTACTAAAGAAGGTTCGTTGTATTCAATATCCTTATGGGGAAAAGGTATATCCAAAGGAGTCAATAGGGTGTTTGTTTTATCAACAACGAAGAGTGGAGTTTCTTTTTTTTCACAAAATATACCTAAAATTCCTCGTAATACAAGAAATCAGAAGGGATCCTTCAGTGCTCCCTTTGGGGCTAAAAACACTTTTGTCTATCCACATGAAACGGGAAATACTATGCTATATCCTTTTCTTATATTACTGCTTTTTACTTTGTTCATTGGATCCATAGGAATCCATTTTGATAAGGGAGTAAAGGATAATGGAATATCGGAGTTAACCATATTATCAAGGTGGCTAACTCCTTCTATAAACTTTTTCCAGGAAAGTTCTAATTCTTCCATAAATTCCTATGAATTTCTCACTAATGCAATTTCTTCTGTAAGTTTAGCAATTTTGGGTCTATTCATAGCATATATCTTCTATGGATCCGCTTATTATTTTTTTCAGAATTTGAATTTCCAAAATTCCCTTGTAAAAATAAAAAAAATAAATCCAATTACGAGTACTTGTATTGTGATTCCCAGTAGGAGGGCCAAAATAGGTAGAATCCATATCAGTCCGTAGACTTCTTTTAATAATTCCGATTTCAAAAAAGAATTGATAGTTTCTATCTCTACCTATCTATTATCTTTTCAACGATCAACTTCCCCCATAATGATATCTATACTACCTAATATCGTCATGATATCAGCCAATTTCATTTTTTTAATTAGGTGAGGAAGAATTTGCAAATTAATAAAACCCGGTGGACGAATTTTCCATCTCCAGGGGAAAAGACTATCATCGCCTACCAAATAAATTCCTAATTCACCTTTTGGAGCTTCTACTCTTACATAAAGCTCTTGCTTTGATAGTTCAAAATTGGGCGAAGGTTTTTTAACAAGAAATCGATATTCAAAATCATTCCATTCGGAATTCTTTGCTTTCTTAAAGTGCCGGGCTTCTAAATTTTCATAAGGTCCTCCAGAAATTTTCTCTACAGCCTGTTGAATAATTTTTATGGATTCCCTCATTTCACTGATTCGTACTAAATAGCAAGCTAACGAATCTCCTTCTTTTTGCCATTTGACTTTCCAATGGAATTGATTGTAAGACTCATAAGGATCAATTTTACGAAGATTCCATTGTATTCCAGAAGCTCGTAACATGGGTCCCGATAAGCCCCAATTTACAGCCTCTTCTCCGCTAATAAAACCAACTCCTTCAACTCGTTCCAAAAAAATAGGATTCTGTGTAATAAGTTGTTGATATTCAACAACTCCTTGTAAAAAATAATCACAGAAATCTAAGGATTTATCCATCCATAAGGTAGATCGGCAGCTACTCCTCCGATGCGAAAATAATTATGCATCATTCGCATACCTGTAGCAGCTTCAAATAGATCATATATTAATTCTCTCTCTCTAAAAATATAGAAAAAATGAGTTTGTGCCCCGAGATCCTCCATAAAAGGGCCAAGCCATAACAAGTGAGAAGCTATACGGCTCAATTCTAACATAATTACCCAAATATAACCGTCCCTTTGAGGTATTTGAATATTCTCCAAGAATTTAGATGCATTTACCGTTATTGCTTCTGTAAACATAGTAGCTAAATAATCCCACCGTGTTACATAAGGCAGGTATTGTATAATAGTTCTGTTTTCCGCGATTTTTTTCCATTCCTCTGTGTAAATATCCTAATATGGGTTCACAATCAATAACATCTTCACCATCGAGAGTAACGATCAGTCGAACAACACCATGCATTGATGGGTGTTGAGGGCCCATATTGACTATCATGAGATCCTTTCTTTTAAGCGGTAGACTCATCTTATTCTTTATTCCATGAAAATGGATTATTCCATGAATTCCTCAAAACGAGGCTCATCAAAATGAAAAATCTAAGACTACTATAAGACTACTAAATAAAATACGAAAAAAATTCGAACGATTAAATTACTTCTCCCGAATATCCAAATGACTGATTAATTTCTAATAACGTACTCTATTTTTCTTTGCCAAATAAGCCAGCAAACGTTGACGTTTTCCCAAAAGTCTTCGTAGACCTCTTTTCGATGAAAATTCTTTTTTGTGTAATTCCAAATGTGAAGCAAGTTTCCGTATCTTATTGGTGAAACTGAATACTTGAAATTCAACAGAACCCCTATTTTCTTGTTTTTCTTCTTTAACCATAAATCAAAAAAAATTTCTACCTCCTTTCTTTTTCATGTATTTTTCTGATCAGGAAAAATAAAAAATTATGTCAGTTATTTTGAAGTTATTCTAATCTCGTACACACAAAAATTTGCAATTATTCATCTACTGCTGGAATCTGGAATTTGGATTTATTTTATCGATGCAAATTGGATTTGGATAGAAGGGTACATTCTTTTATTTTAGATAGAAGAACATTTCTTCTATCTAAAATAAAAGAATTTTGCTGATTTTTTTATTACTATATCCAATTTTTAGAATTTATATACCATTTAATTGATATCGTTTAGCAAAATGAAACACAGCATATGCATCCATCTTTCGGCTCGAGAATTTCACGGGATAGAGATATAGTATAAGAAATAGGCTATTAAGTAACTCTAAATGAATTGTGGATACATCTGTATCCTTAACATACTAAAAGGACTGCCATTATTCGTATCAAACCAATAGCGATTCATAAAAGCTAAATCTTGTAATCAATGGTGGGCCAATAATGAATTTTTTTGCATATGTATTAAGACGCTGTCCAGAGTTTTTTATGTTGTTTTCATTGCAAAATGATGGATCTCCTTCCGTAACTTTCCAATTATGAATACGAGAATTGAAAGACATGAAAATTCTCAATTCTGTACAGCGTCTAGGAGATAGATAGAATATTTTCAGGAACAAGAAAATCAGAAGAATCTTTTTTCTCTATTCACTACCATTCCGCGTCTTCGACTTCTATTAGTTTCTTTTCTTCTTTAATGCAATAGCTATAGTTTGATTGCAATAGCTATAGTTTGATATAGAATCCATTTCTCAAAGTAATGGAAACCATTCTCTTATAGGAAATGGTTCGAAAATCACTATTCCACCTTTTAGGTTTAGGTATCGTGAAAAGTGATACCTGTGAAGATCGTGCATTTCAGTCACATTCAGATCCGTTTTTTGAGTCCATGATATAACCAAATTGGATGGATCTTCCACCCGTTTAGCTAAGAAAGAATAGATGCAGAGGTGGATAATAGATCGATATGAAGATCATGAGCTCCCCATAATGAAACCGCCAATAGTTGCGAATATCTCCTTCTTCCCTAACCCAAGATTGGAGAAAGAAGATCTAAGAGGGACCTATGGAGAATGTGGTCAGAAATCCATAATAGAGTCCGACCTCAACGACCGAATTAATTATCCTCATCGAGAAACTTAGACTACTAAGTAGAAAAAATTGGAAAATCATGGCATGGGTCTCCTTTTTTTCTTTCTTTAGAGTTTTCTATATGCACAATTTCTCGATGTTTCGATGAGAATTTCTTGACTTTCCATATATAGAAAGAGATAAACTATAAATGATATCTCTTATGTCAATATGACCAAAGGGATGGATATTAAATGATAGGAAGTGCTAGGAAGTGAAATAGAATGAAATAGAGCCACTTTGGGCTTCCCTATGAAATGAGGCATGGAACGGAGCCACTACGAAGAAATTCCAGGAGTTACGAAAGAAGCTTCGGACTCATATTGTTCACGGGTTGAGAGCGGGAGTTGAACTCTAGGAGGTCGAATCTCCCCTTGTTCCTCAGTAGCTCAGTGGTAGAGCGGTCGGCTGTTAACTGATTGGTCATAGATTCGAATCCTACTTGGGGAGATTTGATTCATTCTTTAATGTAAGAATAAAGAATTGAATTAAAAGGCTTGCTTTGACCCTTAGGAGTAGGTAACCCGTTCGCTATCCTTGTTTCTATTGCATTCTATCTCATCGTATCACATTCTATTCTACGATTCCACTTCGACAAAAGGAAAGAGCATACCCAAGTTCAACAGCTTTACGTCCGCTATTCCGATCATGATCTTCCTACCCTCAGGGAGAAAGTAAAGGTCCTTCCCCCTTTGGAAGGCTGTGGGCGAGGAGGGATTCGAACCCCCGACACCGTGGTTTGTAGCCACGTGCTCTAATCCTCTGAGCTACAGGCCCAGCCCATCTCCAGTGGATCTCTTCCCGGGGTACCCCCAAAAGGAACCTTCTTCTCCTCAGCGATTTCATTTCGGGTTAAGAAGATGGGAAAGCGCCTTTCTCTCTGTAAGAATAGTGCGTTCTGAGGTGTAAAGTGGGAGAGAGGCGATGTGATGATTGAGGTTTTGAATAAGACGACCTTTGCGTTTTGGATTTGGATCTTTTTCGTATTTCAAAATAGCGAAAAAGTCAAATAAGAGGTGTTAAGCTTTTTATCATTCTGGCATCGAGCTATTTTGCCGCAGGACCTCCCCTACAGTATCGTCACCGCAGTAGAGTTTAACCACCAAATTCGGGATGGATTGGTGTGGTTCCTCTATGCCTAGGACACCAGAATATCGAACCATGAATGAGAAAAGGCATGAGAGAAATATTGGCTAGTAATTGTGAAGCTCCAATTCTTAACTGGAAGGGACACCAAAGGACTCTGCCCTCCCTTTCTATTTATCCAAGAGATGGAAGGCCGGAGCCTTTTTTTGGTTTTTTCATCTTTTCATCAAAGAGTTGAACAATGAAGATAGATGGCAAGTGCCTGATCGATTTGATCAGGTCGGGTAGGAACAAAGTTCAAATCGTTCGTTCGTTAGGATGCCTCAGCTGCATACATCACTGCACTTCCACTTGACACCTATCTAAACGCTCGTCTCGCCGCTACCTTATCCTATTTCCATACTTCTGTCGTTCCATCCCCGTATGGGTGGAGAACCCGTCGCTGTCTCGGCTGTGCTACCGGAGGCTCTAGGGAAGTCGGAGGAGAGAGCACTCATCTTGGGGTGGGCTTACTACTTATATGCTTTCAGCAGTTATCCTCTCCACACTTGGCTACCCAGCGTTTACCGTAGGCACGATAACTGGTACACCAGAGGTGCGTCCTTCCCGGTCCTCTCGTACTAGGGAAATGTCCTCTCAATGCTCTAACGCCCACACCGGATATGGACTGAACTGTCTCACAACATTCTGAACCCAGCTAACGTACCGCATTAATGGGCGAACAGCCCAACCCTTGGAACCACCTACAGCTCCAAGTGGCGAAGTGCCGACATCGAGGTGCCAAACCTTCCCGTCGATGTGGACTCTTGGAGAAGATCAGCCTGCTATCCCTAGAGTAACTTTTATCCGTTGAGCGACGGCCCTTCCACTCGGCACCGTCGGATCACTAAGGCTGACTTTCGTCTCTGCTCGACGGGTGAGTCTTGCAGCCAAGCTCCCTTCTGCCTTTGCACTCGAGGACCAATCTCCGTCTGGCCCGAGGAAACCTTTGCACGCTTCCGTGACCTTTTGGGATGCCTACGCCCCATAGAAACTGTCTACCTGAGACTGTCCCTTGGCCCGCGGGTTTGACACAAGGTTAGAATCCGAGCTCTTCCAGAGTGGTATCTCACTGATGGCTCGCCCCCCCCCCCCCCCGAAAGGGGGCCTTCTTCGCCTTCCACCTAAGCTGCGCAGGAAAGGCCCAAAGCCAATCCCAGGGAACAGTAAAGCTTCATAGGGTCTTTCTGTCCAGGTGCAGGTAGTCCGCATCTTCACAGACATGTCTATTTCACCGAGCCTCTCTCCGAGACAGTGCCCAGATCGTTACGCCTTTCGTGCGGGTCGGAACTTACCCAACAAGGAATTTCGCTACCTTAGGACCGTTATAGTTACGGCCGCCGTTCACCAAGGCTTCGGTCGCCGGCTTCCCTGTCATTAGGTGTGATGCCCCTGGCATCTCAGAAGCCTTAACACACGGTTAGATGAAGGCTAACGATGGATTAAGGCTTAATCATGCTTAGTGATTAACAAGAAACACGTGGAGGAGCCACTAAATCAAAATTTTCTACACAAGATACAAGACCACACATTTCGTGGTTGAATAAGTCAACACTCACATGCTTTTGAGCTCAACTCCAAATGCCAAACCTCGGATAAGAAATGTAGCCCTAGACCTTTCTGTTGGACAATGTTCAAAAATCTAAAGACAGGAGGTTTAAAAGATCCAATCCAAAGTTTCTTGATAAGTGCCAGTTGTGATCGTGAGCAAACTTGAGCCCTAATAAAGCTTTCAAATTCATTAAGTACCCGAACTCAACTCCGTTGACAAACTTGTTGTACATGATATGGACTATCCTTTTGCTACACTGAGCATGGATCAAAACTATCATCTACTCACTCAAAATTTCACCCAAATGTCTCATGGAAACAACCAGATCAACCCACACTTAGAAATTTCCCAAGTATGGATTTTCAGCTCTTCCCTAAGTTGATTCTGAAATTACTTTTGATATCACTATACAACTTCAAAATCTTCCTTTCTATGAAATGGAATTAAACTTATCACCTTTCAAATGCACCTATTATGGAAGTGATTGCTCTTCATTTGATACTCCAAAAGTTTGAAACAAGAAAGTCTCTACACAAAGTGAAATTTCTGTTTTAACAGATCTTGGAACACACTTTCATCCATAGTTAAAAATCTGATGGGTTTCAGACCAAAGTTATATTACCAAAGTTATAGATCATTTCCTGGAGAACAACTTTGGTAATTGGAGTTTGGTCACAAATTGAGGTTTAAATGGAGTTTAAGGTCATTTTCTGCCAACCTAGAAAACCAGTCTAAATCTGAACTGTTTAATAATCTCAATGTTACTATGACCTACAGCCATTTTCATGCAAAGATCAAAATTAATAAGTTGTAGTTTATGAAATTCTGAACAACATTGGTATAAAACTCCTTGTATGAAAGTGACCATAAGGGGGACTTTTAGAATTTCTAAATTTATGTGTTCTGTGGGTCAAACAGGGGTCAGCAGTTTAAATTCAAATTTAAACCATATTTTTACACAGAACATGATATCAAAGTTTATAACAAAGTTGTATATAAACAAATTTTGAACACTTCTTGTATGTCGGGTTTGTCCTGAATCAGCCTTTAGAATGTTCAAAAATGAGAAATACGAACAAGGGCCCTAGCAATCAAACCTGAGTTTTCCATTTCCCATTCCCTTTTATTTTGCCTGTGCCTATGACATGTGGGTCCCACCCGTCGGGCCTCAGATTCCAGCAGACCGGAAACCACCGTCGGCCACCGGGTTTCAAAAACCACTCCTGCCCTTCGTAGACCCGGTCCGTGACTCCTCTTCTTCACTTCCTCACTCGGTCCCACCTGCCGGCGTCGCGAGGTCCATAGACCGGTTCCACCTTTCATCCACCATCCTTCTCTTCCTCTCCTGCTCACCCACGCGGTGAGAACGCTCTGCCGCGCCGCGCCATGGCCGCCAGCACGCAGGCTCGGCCTGCCGCTCGCCCGCGTCTTTACCTGGCCGCCATTGCGTCCGCATTCACGCTCTCCTCCCGCTATCCCTCGCCCTGCCCTCTCTCTGTGCCTCCTTGTCTCTCGCGCCCGAGCGCTCCGCCATGGCCGAACTCGGCCTGAGCTCGCGGCCGCGTCCTCCCCGTGCCTCCCCTTCCCAACCCCAGTGCGAACCGGCGTCGAGTCCTCCTCCGCGCCACCTTCCCCTAGCTCTAGTGGCATACCACCGCTCCTAGCCCTCCTGCTCTCCCGTGCTCTGAGTGCCGCCCGCCATGGCCAGCGCCATGAACCCCGTCGCGTCGAGCTCGCGCCTCCGCCGCCTCGGGCCACCTTCGCCTCATCCGACGCGTGCCCCATGCCCGCCTCAGGCCCCTCCGCCGAATCCCCACACTCTAGGCCGCCGTCATCGGTCCTAGCACCCTTCCCACGCACGCCGTCGCGTGCCGCACCGGCCGCGCACCACCTCGCCGTGGAGGACCCCCTTCGGGCCACCCCCGCGCCTCCACTCCACCTCCATCGAGTTCCTCTCGCCCTAGCGCAGCTGTGGATCCCGATCGAAGTCCCTCCGACCTCCTTCCTCACCAGAATCAGGTCACCGCGCCACCGTCACACCGACGCGGCCGCGCCTCAGTTCACCGCCGCCGCTCCTCCTCTCCGCTCCAGTCCGCGCGCCGAGATCTGGGGGAAGAGTTTTCCCGTCGACGGGAACACCGTCCGCCACCGTCTCGGCTCCAAGTCCGGCAGCCAGGCCGCCGGCGCAGCCCGCCGTCCCCTCCCTTGCGTTCGGCCAAAGGAGGAAGAGGAGGAAGGTAGAAGAAGGCGCCGTTTTGCGAAAAGGCCCCTGTCCTTTTGTTTATTTCAGTCCAAGTTCAATGCACTATTCACTGAGTCGACATATACTTGCGTGCAGGTCCCTGGAAGCTATGGGTATTCACGATCTAGTCCTTAGTCCAGTGTTTTTCGAATTTTATGCATTTATTTCAGCAGTGAACTTTGGAAATTCGTATAAAACCGTAGAAAAATCCAAAATGGACAAACTCAGTTGCATTTGATTCCTCTTGAGTAGATCTACATGATAGGTATGAAGTGGAAGTGTGAAATGTCTGTTTTGCCCTTGGTTTGTTGCATGCATGATAAATTAGTATAAATGTCAAAAGTGGACTAAATGAACTCCAAATGCTATGAAACTGGGACAGTAGCTTTGTTATGGCCTCTAGGTACTATGTGATTTTTGGTAGCCCCAGCATTGGTTGGAAAATGACTGTTTTGCCTTTATGCATGTATTTTAGGTATTTCTTTAACTTGTAAAATGGGGGCTACATAAAATATGCTCAAATATGACATCTAGTATTTTTCATGTACTTTATATAGTATGAGTAGTTCACTGGTAAAGTATGAGATTGTGCATGCATGTTTTAGCTACTGTTATGAAAATGACAAGTGTTACGATGATTTAATCAAAAATAGAAAAGCGCTATTTACTATGCTCGAAAATTTCACCAAAATTCCGTAGGTATGTCACCCTACAAGTATGCTTATGTGAATTGTTCATGTGTTATGGTTGTTGTTTCATGAAGGGTTTACATGTGATCATTTAAATGGGATTGAAGGTGAAGTAAATAAGAATGGAACGTTAATGTACTCATATGTGCTCGTGATTTCTCATGTAAACTCCACTTAGTATAATTAATTTTGCTATGACAAAATGGAATCTTGGAAGATGGATGGCTCTGTATACACCTCATGCATGTGTCGTTTCCATATGACTAGGTTGCAAATCATTAATAACCATAAAAGTATTGCATTACTGAAAAATAGATAACGGTAACTCAAAATAAGTCAAATCATATAGCTTGCTCACTTATATGCATGTGTGCATTTGGTATGATAAGAGCGTGTTGGAATTAGAGAACTATCAGGTATTTCTCTCATGTACTCTATGTGATATGTTAGATTTGTTGAGAGGGATTAAACATCACCATACTCCATGCATGTATCTAAATGATCCAAATTGCTATTGCATGTTGTTATCGAGTCGTAGCATTAACATGTTATCAATATGACTATGATCAGTAACTTGTTTATATGTGATTGAATGGTTGTATACTTGCTTTGTGTCCGTAAGAATACTCTCTATTTAAATAGCTATCAATCACCCTCCAACCTGCTCGTGAAGTGCTTGCTTATGTATGTGCTCAACCTTCATGCATATCTTACATTGCATCATGCATGTCATTCATATAGTGACGCCTACTGCAGATACGTGGTCAAGAACCAGGTGCGTGGAACTACTTCAAGCAACGGTGGCCCAGAAGAACAACTAAGCCCCAAGCACGACCTGGAGTGCCCATCAGTCGTGTTTGGACGGAGGAGTTGTCCAAGGGATCAAGGGGTTGCCTGGGGCAAAGCCTCACAACCCGGCAAACTAACTTAGTTTAGTTTGTTGGTTTTCTTAAGATCAAGCAAAGGTAGGCAGGACCATGCTTTACCCAGCAAATATATTTGATGAATGCTTACGCATCTGCATTAGGAGTTGTTTGGAACCAACTGCATTAGACTTCCTGGCCGCCCTGGCCCTAGCACCTAAAATAGAGTACGTAGGACGAGTATGCCTAGTAATGCTAGGTACGAGTAGACACGAGTGAATGGAGTCACTCGTCCCGTAGGGATTGCTTTTCATAAAAGAAATCTCACTATTATGAATCTTACTTTGATTATGATATGTTTTAAATGGAGACCGGGCGGAGATATGGGTATATAAGAAAAATGATGATGATGAGATGGATGGTTTGGTGGACTCCGCCCGAGTCGTATAAGGCCCGTCCGTTGTTCGCCTATTGGTCGGCATAACATTGCTAAGGTGCTTATCCGGGATAATGGACCGGTGAAAGTCTTACTTGTGCCATCCGAAGAACAGAGACTTGTTCCTACCATGGAACTGGGGGCGCTTATCTCATAGGAGGGCTGGACCCGACGAACCGAGGTAACGCTCCATGGGGGCTAAACTCAGGGAAGTGGCGGGTTGGAATCGAACTTGGGATGGGACAAGTGGAGATGGGGGCTATATGTGGGAACGCGATGGCTAGTAAGCATATACCCCTGGCATTTTTAGTTGTTCCCGGGAATTAACAAATCGATTCG
Source organism: Paspalum notatum (assembly GCA_022530915.1). Classification (NCBI taxonomy): domain Eukaryota; kingdom Viridiplantae; phylum Streptophyta; class Magnoliopsida; order Poales; family Poaceae; genus Paspalum; species Paspalum notatum. The sequence goes on along the minus strand of CM039683.1, from coordinate 58,325,669 downwards.
AATCGCTGATGCTCACCAGGTGTGAGAATGCCAATGCCTTTGACGTCCGAAAGTAGTAATAATTCAAATACTTTATGCTTATAATCATGTTTCTCTATTACAACATGCTTGGATGTATATGATCCGTTCCCTTATTCCTGGTGCTGCCCATCCACTAGTAGGAGGTCGATGGACTTGGGAGATGCTTTGGAGTCGAGAGAGGGCTGACCCGACGTACCGTGGTATCGCTCCTGAGACGGCTACTCCCAGGGGTGTGATGGAAGTGCTATGAATCTTGGAACGGGACATGTGTTGTGTTTTACTTTCTGCAAGTATTTACTTTAGGATATAAATGATCTTCATGATTAATGAATAGCAGCTGCCAAATCCTGCTATCTTATGTCAACATGACTTGGTTTAAGAATCAACAGTTAAGGATCCACATGATTAGTAAGCATGCTTTGTGTCAGCCGTAAGCCCCGTCCATTAAGTCCTACTGAGTAATTAGTACTCAGGGTTTGCCCCCACTTTTGAATTACAGGTGCTGATGACAGCTGGATAACTATGTTGGAGGTGGTAGAACCGGTGGGCTCGGTGCTACTCGCCTTGTTTATCTCTACTTGAAGACTAGTTGAGTTTTATTTCCGCTGTGAGATATTTTGAACGCTTCTGCTATATGTATCTATACAT